>MU167422.1:4202-15002 GCA_015951145.1 Cronartium quercuum f. sp. fusiforme G11
CCTTTATCTTTGTGTTGTTGAATCAAAGTTCCTGCTCAAGTTCTGCCCACCAAATTGGGAGTCCCACAACGGCTGCACACCTACACAACCGAATCCCAAATACTGTTACGGGGATGATCACACCTTTCGAAGCCCTCTTCAAATCAAAAACCTACCCTCAACTACCTCAGAATGTTCGGTGAGGCGGCAATAGTACACACACCGTGTGAGATCAGATGGAAACTAGACCCACATGGCTGGCTGATGCTGATGGTAGGATACCCACCCAACAAGAAGGGTTGGACCTTCTGGGACCCGGAGTTGAAAATGACCACTACTGTTAACTCCTCCTTAGCCAAATTCCTCTCTGATCTACCACCCATACCCTCCATACCCTCAGACCCGATCAAGAAGTCAAGGCTGACACCAGACTCAAGCACATCCAAGGCTCGTTTAATGCACATACTGAATGCAATGGCATTGGGCAATTTCGACACAGAACAGATGGCTCAGCAACAGGACGGAGTCGTAGACATGGTAGCGACACAAACGTTGGCACATGGCTACATCGTCCCAAAAACCTTCACAGAGGCGATGCGACTACCCAAAGCGAGACGATGGCTAGATGCATGTACGGACGAACTTAAACAATTCATGAAGATGGGAGTCTGGGTGGCTGATACACCACCACTGGGACAACACCTGACAGATGTCAAGTGGGTCTTTGCAGTCAAGAGGGATGGACGCTTCAAGGCCCGCCTGGTGGCAAAGGGTTACTCACAGGTACATGGGACTGACTTCATGGACACATTCGCCCCGACGGCTACATTTGCATCCCTTCGAGTCCTCCACGTTGTAGCAGCACACTTAGGATTAACAGTTTGAGGCTTCGATGTCACAGCAGCGTACTTACACAGCCCACTTGATCACAAGATCTGGGTTAAGTCACCACCAGGTTTCAACCTCGGGAGAGCAATGAAGTTACTAATGGCCCTGTATGGTACAAAACAGGGAGCGCATTGCTGGTGGAAATTCATTGACACAAAATTAAGGGTGCTAGGTTTTGTACCCAGCCAATTCGACCCAAGCTTCTACGTCCTGCAAAGGAATGGCAAGATGTGCATGATCTGGATCCATGTGGACAACGGTGCGGTGGCCAGCGATTGTGACGACCTCCTCCATAATGTGGAAGATGCACTCCAGTCTCACATCAACATCAAATGGGAGAAGGACTTAAGGCACATAGTAGGGGTAACTATAAAGCGAAGGTCCTGGAATCACTTCACACTCTCACAACCTGAGCTGACAGATAAAATCATCAAAGAGAACTCGGACCTGTTATCCAATTGTCAAGCAACGACGCCGCTACCACCGAACCTAGCCCTGGTGACAGACACTACGACACCGGCAAACGACCCCAATCGATACCTGAGCATTGTAGGCTCGATCAGCTACCTGGCCATAGGCACCCAACCAGATCTGGCCTTCCCAGTGAACTACCTTGCCCATTACTCCAAGACGCCACTAGAAGAACACTGGAAAGCCCTCCGGCATCTCCTCCAATACGTAAGGGACACGGCGGCATGGGGTTGGAGATCAATCCTACAGCCTCCAACCATTGTCACCCGTTGGAGACCTTCATTGACACGAACTGGGGTGGCGAATTTGTGAGATCGACCTACAGCCACGTTACACGCCTATACGGAATTCCGATCTCATGGGCCTCGCGGCAACAGGGATGTGTGGCCACCTCGACCTGCCATGCGGAGTTCATGGCGATAGGCGTGGCATGCAGGGAAGCGGTATGGCTACACTCACTGGTCCGAGACATCCTGCCGGACGTGCCAATACCACTGATCCTCAGAGACAACAAATCATCTATCCACGTCTCCACCGACAACACCGCGAACAAACAAACAAAACACACCGACCGGGAATTCTATTACATTAATGAGCAACTCTTTAAGAAGAAGGTGGCACTCGAATGGATACCTGGCGCAGACCAACTGGCGGACATGTTCACCAAACAAATCAGACCACTGAAGTTTCGGGAGGCGCGACGACAACTCGGCATGGTGTAACTTGATTTTTTTTCCTTTTTCTCTCACTAATTTTCTTTATTTTTTAATTTTCCTTTTTCATTTTTTTTATTATTTTTTATTTTTTCTTTCAGTTTATATTTTTTCATATATCTACTTAGGATTTCATTATTTTTGGCTACATTTTTCGGACGGCAGACCAAACACGCGCCCGGGTGTGTGAACCTCTTTACTCTCAACATCACTCTCTTATTTTTAAAACCCTCCTCGGTTTTTCTTCATTTTTTCTCTACTTTTCTTGTTTTTTGTCAGGATATGCTTTGTCTAGTCGTGGAGGGGGGTGTTATGGCCGAAGGCAGGTGTTACACGTCGTCGACAAAGCAAGTTAGGGTTAGGGCAGGAATAGTGAGACTAGGAAGACTCATAACGTCCATGCTCCGCTCAGCAGACCGGTTCCTCATCATCGGTTACCGGACTGTCCGAGCGGAGCGAGACAAGGAGAGAGAGAAGCTTACCCGGGATCAATTCACTATACTGAGAACGTTCGACCATCGTCAGAAACGACCCGTGGTGGACATTCCGTGTCAGTCGTAACGTTAGGAGTTGTTACGACCAATGTAGGGTACACAGTTTAGCCAAAGCCGAGCGAGGGTTAGAGTTAGGCTAAACCTATCGGAGGAACTTATCTGCTGCACCTGCCAGGCGAGGACAGTCTGGTCATCCTTAACGTTCTGACCCGACTGACTACCGACAGGCGTGGAGAGAGTGAGAGTGAGAGTGAGAGAGACTTACCTGAGACTCCCGATAACAGGTTAGCATACAAATATAACGGACGACTGTAAACTGGAGAGGTGTGTGAGTGAATTGGGTTGTACCGTACTGTACAGTCGAGATGGCTATGATGCGTATGGTGGTTGAGCAACACCATCCACCCTCCGCTCAGGTCAATCGTAGCTATGGATGGTCTGGTCTGATGTTACACTTACACCTCAAAGTGCACTTTTCGGTGATGTGACTAATTAAGTGAACCCGAAGTGCGAGTACTTTGTCAAGTTTGCTCAGACTACACTTTTGGCTGGTCTTGATTTACTTACAACCACCCACTTCTCATCTTCCATCCTTCAAACTTATCCTCCGGCTCATCCTCAATCACCGTCAAATCGTAACCCGCTGCTTTGTTCATCGATCAATTTCTGACCCGTCATCGACCACCTCCTTCAGCCTGTTTGCTCAACATACAGCCTCTCCAGCTCATCGGTAGCCTTCCTCAGCGTGCTTGTCAGCTGATTTGTCACAATGATCCCTACCCATTTTGTCTTCAAGGTCTGCTTGGCATCATCTGATCAAAGTTCACCCGCCTTAAATCGAAAGTACAGCTACACAGGTACTGTTTTGGCGGAAGATGTCTACAAAGTAATCTTTCGTTGCCTATGCTTTTTCCATCCTTCTGATCTGTTCCTGACCTTCTGCTCCTTGACCTCAGGGACTACACACCCGAGCCGAACAAAGCTTCAACCTATTGCCCGGCACTTACGACTTAGCTATCACTGTGCCTCTCAACGAGCATCCACTTCCTCTAGAGTCATATGCTCAGTTTCGAGAAACGCTCAATTTTGTGTTCCTTGATCCTAATCCCTTCAAGATTGATTACCGTAGTCGAACAGTCTTGACTTTTGTAGTCACCCCAAAACCGCTCTCGCAAAGGGACCACGCCACGGCCGCAGGTGACAGCAGGCGCTCGGACGTCCGCCATAAAGGCCGCCTACCCCCGCTCAGGCGCTGCATGCTGCGCCCAGCTTCTTCCTTTATGCACTCGGTTTCGCCTATCTTTGAAAGCCCAGAACGTCGGTTTCAAACTTACGGCTCTTCAGGCCGTCCCACTTTTCCAAGTACCAACGCCTCCCAAGCGTTTTTAGAGCTTCTAAATACAGACACGAGTACACAACATTCTGGAGATGGCGTACCTCCTTCCGTTTGTCCGCCCGAAGTTGTTCATCCGGCGATCGACGTCCAACCATCAGTAGGAGTTTCAAGTGAAGGATCATCACTATTTAACAAACCCTGCACCACTTTCCAATCAACGTCCTCCACCCTTGCATCTCTCCAAGAGACAAATCGTCAGATCCGAGAACAACGTCGGGATTTGGTCCGCGCCGTCAATCAGGGTGTTGCTAGAAAGCTTGCCGGCTTCGCAATGGGTCCACACCGACAAACTCACATGGCTCGTACAATACCGACCCACAACTCTCGAGAAACACCGAGCACTGGAAGCTCTACAGTCCCAGATGGGAGAAAGCCTGCGTGCGACAACGGAGTGAGCCAAAAAGTAGATAGGGTCATCAATCCTACCTACGACGTCGGACCGAGCCAAAACGAAGATGCGGCCATCAATTTTGAGCTTCCCGAGCACCAGCAGAACTATCCCTACTTCGTTAACCCTCATTTCAACTTCTCGAATTTGAAAAGCAATACAGAGTCTCAATTCGCTGGAATTTACAATACGATTATATCTCAAGCATTTCACTCCAACCCAAGATACACGGTCATTGCTCAAGTTCGTTCTGGCATCACCATCATCGAAGTTTACTACCGCGCGGACAATGACATAATCAGACCTGTGCTCGTTGCTCAATGTTTTCCTTTGGGCGCACTATCCGGAGCTTCGGGACGAAAGCAAGCTGATGACCTCATCAGAGCTAGATTCATCAGCGTGTCATCTCATGTCGCCATCCCTAGGTTCCACGCTCTGAGCCTCTGTGGTAGCAAGACCAGGTTTTACATGTTAGATACCTCCAGTGGCCTCATCTTACCCAAGCACGAGAACATACCTGCTCCTAATCGTGTTCTACCGCGGGACTTTTTGGGCAATGCTTGGCAATGTGACCTCACTACCTCTATTGGCATCAGCACCCTCAAGTCCGTCCTCGCCGATGTCAGAGCTATGTCTGAAGGCCTCACCACAGCTCAAGCGCATATTCGTTTGCATTTGCTGAACGAAGTTACTGGCCGATTGCTCCGTCCTTTGTCTTCTGGCTCCGTGGATGTAGGTAATGCGCCGCCATCTCACAATGCGGTTCAACAAACCATGCCTGGTGCTTTCACTCCAGAATCTTCGGTCCTTGAAAACCCTGACGGAGTGACCTATCTCTCGTCATTTGCGAATCTTTCCAGTCAAGCCACGTGGCCTGACGGACTGTTCTCTGAAGGCGGAGGACCAGTATATTCAATTGGAAATTTAAACCGAGTCATACACGCTTTCTTTGGTACCACCGATTTTATTGTCTCTCCTGCCGCACTCTTTCCGGTCCATTCTGGGGGCGGTTCAGTCCTTCGCTTCATCGTCCGTAACTCCAAAGAACACCCGGTCTTGTTGGTCCAAGTTTCGCCGACCTTGGCCACCGCTCAAGATCGTCACGAAACGGATATGTTGATGCGTCAATTTTATGAACACTCATGGGGTTCCTGTGTCCTCCCGCAATTGCATGGGATCAGTGTCTCTCATCACAGCGTTCGATTTTATACGCTCGATACCATCACTCGACTCATCAGCCCGATCTCTGACTCGATGCCATCGATTAATCATGTGCTTCCGCATAACTATTTGGCCAATGCTTGGAACTACCACCTTTCAAGTCAGGCATGCTTTGAGAAGCTGAAGGATGTGGTCATCGCATCCATGCGTGCACCTTCCTTGACCGTCAAGGATTCATATGCCGACTATGTACGCTATAACACGGAGAGCTTTCGCGTTTTGAACCACTACATTAGTGACGGATCTGGCCTCGCCTCGCCTCATGATGAAGCCGACTCCGAGGCTCCTCAAGAGACTCCCACTGTTCATTCTAGCACTGTAATTGATCGAAGTCCGACAATCGGGAGTATGATTAGCAACAGTACATATTCCAACTCTCATCGTTATGTTAAGGAGAACGATAGCTATTCAAATAAACACGCCCTCGGCGAGTCCAACCTCACCCCACAGGTTCAATTGACCTCTGAGTCCCCCCAAGAGACCCTTGCTGTACATTTCGGTATTGTTTGTGATGGATGTGCGCGCACAATCAAGGGCGTGAGAGCCAAATGTAACGATTGTCCAGATTATGACCTCGTAAGTTCGGCCCCTTTAGCATCTCATGTGCTCAAGGCTCTGACGTAAGTCTTTGATATCTTGTCCGAATAGTGCCCAGTGTGCTACCCCTTGCGATTCGACTTTCACGCAGATCTGCATGAATTTGCATTACATGCCACCCCTCTGGAGTCACCGGACAACATGGCCGATGCACTTGTTAAAGTGGTGTCAGCCCGTACGGCCGATGAAGCTCATCGGAGCGTGATCATTTGTGATAGATGCTCGAAGAAGATAACTGGTATTAGAGCGAAGTGCTCGCACCTCAATTGCCCTGATTTCGACTTGGTTTGTTTGAGCATCCTTCTCTTCTTCTTCTTAATCCCTGTGGGCTCTGGCTGATAAATAATCTCATAGTGCGACAAATGTTATCCTGTTCGCGGAGAGATGCATCCTGCAGATCACACCTTCAGCATCACCACTATGGAAACCGATGCTAGAGATGGAGATGCTCAAGCTCCTGCCCATAAACCAGGGACCAAAGTGCAGTTTCCGGGAGCCAAAGTGGTTCACATGGCTGATTGTGATTTATGTGGTAAAGGGATCTGTGGTACTCGTTGGAAATGCGTGGAATGCGAGGATTGGGATTGCGTGGGTTAGATGCGTCTTATTCATATTCAAATAGCGCTCCATCGAACTGACTCGTCGCGGTTTAATTGATTTTCAGTGTGAAGGATGTCTTGACGGTGTTCAGGCTCACCATCCTTTCCATCAGTTATTGCCCATCACCTGTCCTGACATCGTAAAACCTGAAGTCCGGGAACCTGTTCGCCATCGCAACATCCTATGTGACGGATGCAATAAGGAGATCGTGGGAGTACGCTATAAATGTACTCATCCCTCTTGTGATGATTACGACCTCTGTAGCGGCTGTGAATCGCATCCAATTCCTCGACACGATTCTGATCACGTGATGCTGAAGATTCGTGACTCTCAGACTTGGGAAGCTAACTCTCGTTTAGCCCACAAGTTCAACATCGCTCCTTGCGACCATTCTCGATCCTCTGCGCCTTTGGTTGCTCGTACGGGGAAGGCTGTAGTCGATGAGAATGTGGTTCCACCTATGCCACAAATTACTCACACCGGGTACGCTGTGGTGATTCGCCCGCCAGACAGCCAATTTAAGACTCCGGTAGCACGGACTAGCTATGCGGTCTTAGCGAGCTCTGGAGGCAGTTGTTCCATACACTCGAGTAACAGCACTGAGAATTCGGTAGTTATTGATCACCCGAAAGAAAGCCGACTAACAAGTCTCAGCGAATCATTTGCACCTGGAACATCAACATCTGACCAAACCCAATGTGACGAAAGAGAGGATTCACTCACGGCCGATATCCCTAGCGTACCGGAAGTAGAACGCACTAGTTCACTCGCTGCAGGGTCGGGATCCCCGGCTCAACAGCCAAGCTTTCAAACTCCCACTGGAGAAGTCTATGAAAGTCCTCTCGTGGTTACACTTGCCACCCCCGAACCCACCCAAGGACGATTTGAAGTCGATGACAGTTCCCTGAATGACATCTCCACCACTTCTAGAATCAGTGAATTCAAAGTATCTGCACAACACCCAACTCCAACCTCACATGCAGGCGCACCTTCAGCGAAGAATGTGATCTCCACGTCCACTTCGCCCATCAGTTGCACTTCCGAATTGACGGCACGTTACGTCTCAGACCTCAATCTCGCAGATGGCACGGCGGTCTCCGCTGGCTCTCGCTTCACCAAGATCTGGTTAGTTCATAACAGTGGCTCGGTGTCATGGCCTGTAGGCACCCAGATCGCCTTTACCGGCGGGTTCAGTAATGGGGCTGGAACTGCATTCTCAGTACCGAGTGCTTTACCCAATGAAGTTGTGGAGGTGGCAGTAGATTCGATGGCGCCAGACGAATCCGGCGAGTATTGTCAGTTTTGGCGTTTGATGAATCCTTCGGGTGTGAAGTTTGGTGATAGGCTGTGGTTGAGGTTGAAAGTGGTGATGGGAGGTGATCAATTGGGTGTCAACGACTCGGCGATCTCGTCCTTGTCTGCTTCTGCTAGCTTTCATTTGCCTCGCTTCACAGCCAGTGGAACGCTAGAGTCATCTACTTCTGCCGCATCACCTCCCGTCAACGAGCTGCGAGCTCATGCCGAATCGCTCGTGTCGTCGCTCAACCAGGTCGAAGCAAATGAGAACAGAGGGACTTCGGAACATACTCACAGTCTGACTGTTGGATCGGATGCTGAATTTGAGAGTGAATGGTCTCATGAACAGTTTAACTCGAGTCTTGGTCAATCCACACCTGATGACGCTGACGATTTTGAGATTGTGACCGATTCTGATTCTTCTTCTGATGGCGAAAGCGTTGTTGAAGTATGAGTTTAGATTTGTTAATTTCCATTTGAATTCTTCATCATCTTCAAAGCATGTGCTGCTGATTTCTTCTCTTTTTTTGTTGGCTTCATTACCGTCAAGAGTATTAGGTAAACTTCCCACCAAACACACTCGTTGAGGAATGATTTGTTTTGCCTCTGTGTTCTGCTCTCTCCCTCGCTCTGGTATTTTCAATCTTTGCGATCCATTGCCCCTTTTAACGGAGTGTCTATTGTACTTTACATTGTGTCCTAAGTCTAGTTTCCACATAAACATATTTCTTCTCACTCCATACAATTGAATACGTATATCCGCCGTGTTTATGTACTGTAAGCATCCTTAAGAGTCCTAAGGGAAAAAAAAAAAAAAAAAAAAAAAAAAAAGTGTCTATAGTGCAATGATGTATGAAGATACGTTTTGAGTCACTTCCCAAAGACCTGGGCAGTGGGCTTCCCCACTCCCGCCTATTCACCAGATTACCACCCTGCCCCCAGCCCCCAGCCCAGACTACCCTTGGCCAACTCAGGCCTTCCTGAACCTTGGTCTGGGCCTGTAAGTCCTCAAGATCCCCATGGGTACCCCTGTTCTGAGCAGGGGATCTTTCAGATCGGTTAATGTTTCAAGAGTAACACTCACATGCTGAACTGATAGGGAAGCTTTTATTATCATGATGAGTAATTCATGTTCTCAAATCCTATTGAGTAGCTATCAATTTATCTATATATTTTGCACAGTTCCTACTTGGTATATTTATAACTTAGTTATGATATTACAATGTCCCAAGAACAAAAACACTTTAAAATTGTTCAGTGCAATTTGGATGTGTGCTCATCTTACTCTCAAAGTTGCTTTTTTTCATATCAAGGTCTTCATATCATATTACTTCAACCAACTTTATTAGAAGAACTTCATCATGGTAATTCCATTTAAGATGTTGATGAGCAGGAGTTACAATTATGAAAGAAGATGAACAAATGTTGTTGTATGAGTAAGTTGATGGTCTGAGATGATACAGAATGATGCGCTGGTAGTGTGCTTGTATCTTTGTCTTTTTTCAAGTGTTGGATACAAGCTATGTCTCATTGTGTATCTGATCCAATTCTTTTTCTCTTCAAAAAGGAATCAGTAGGTCTCTTTATTTTATTTGATTTTAATTTCCCTTCCATTATGAATTCTGTCCAAGTTCATTGCTAAACTTGTGTCTTGTTGGTCAAAGAATCTAACTCCATTCAACTCTTTGATCAATTTTTCTTGTCTTATGTGCTGGTAACACATGTTTCAGTTTTACTGGAACCTCTGTCTTTGCATTACTGGTTTATTTCAAAGTCTGTCTTCATCATACACTAGTGTGTTATTTTGGCATTGGTCTTTGTTTGTCCTTTATTTTTTTGTGCAAACAATAAAAAAAATGATTCTTACCTCACCAACTCTTTCCACAAGCTTTCTTGTCTGGTGTGCTTGGGACACACATGTCAGTTTTACTCAAACCTCTGTCTTCAAGTTGTGTGTTTCTTTTAAAGCTCATATTCATCACTTTTTGCTTGTGCACTTGTACATGTGCTATTTTATCATTGAATCTACTTCAAGGTCTATCCCTGCTCCCACCTCAATGTTCTTCCCCAAGCTTTGGGTAACCCAGAAAGTGACTCAGCCCCTATCCTGGTGGGAAAAGGTGTTCACAGCCAATTTGAGGGATAAAAATTAAGTCTTTTTTTGAGTTGGCCTTGAGTACCTTGAAATGTTGACAGAATTATGTTGTTCAGTCACATCCAAACATCAAATGAAACTTTCCATGCAAATATTCCTTTATTAATAGCCCTACCAAAATCTCACAATCTAAACAGCAGTTCACAAATCCCACCATGACTATATAGCTCTTACCATTTCCAGCATATTTGGCTTGGATTGTTTCACCCCAAAAGTATTTAGATGCAAGTGTCCAAGCCAACTCAACTCCATAGCAAACATTCAAGTCAATCTGAAGTATCATTGGCTTGGAGTCTCACATTGCAATATCCCTTGTATGTCAACATTGAAGCTATCAATAAGTATAGTGACAGTGTTTGTGGACAAATGACCATCACATAGACCTCTTTTCAGGGGGATGCTTCTGTATGGCAGCCCACCTGGCTAGTTCAAGCAGGATCTGAAGCTGGATTAGGCTTCAGGCTCAAAGTAAACAACAGGCAAGTCTGTAATGGTACCACCAAGTACAGACTACAGCTAGTTGACCTCTAATCACAGGAGCCAATTACTCCTCTCTGGTAGCCCAGAGCACTCCCCTACCCCCACCAATCTTTTTCCTAAAT
>MU167422.1:21107-36942 GCA_015951145.1 Cronartium quercuum f. sp. fusiforme G11
CCAGCTCACTTGTCTTGAGGTACTAAGTGAAGTTTTGATGAAATCTTGGTGGGGGTAGGGGAGTGCTCTGGGCTACCAGAGAGGAGTAATTGGCTCCTGTGAATGAGAGTATTTATTAAGACTCCAGTTGATTTACAAGGGTGTCCTCCCTTGTTAGAGTGCCTTGTCTTATAACTGGGCAAATCAGTTATCTGCAAGAGCCAACTCTAAAAAATACAGGCTCAGCTGAAGGTAACAGCTCTTGCTCCTTCCTGTATTGGTGTTCTTTTGCCTCTAGCCCCTGGTGAGTCTTCACAGTCAAGGGATCCTGGAGGTGAAGGTCAGCCTAACCTTATCAAGTAGTGTTTTGACCTTTATTTTACTTACACCTGTTGAACCTTGCACTATTGAGCAGATACTTGTTTATATAATTTATCCTCAATGTTTGTGCTAGTGGTTCTATTTTGGTGTGTGTGGTAAAAGGTGAAGAGAGGAGCCCACTGCTGAGCAGGAAAGGAGGGTTTATATACCTTTCAGGCTCCCTCCTCCTCACTCTTAGGATATGGGCTGGCTTGTGGTTCAAGCTCATGCTATTACATGGCCATGTGGGCCAGTCTGTGGTTTTGTTACTCTAGTGGCAGGGCCTGCTAATTGGCTCCTGTCATAAGCATATTATGCTGATGACTCATGAAACTGAGCCTGAGGTGTGGCTTGCTTGTTACACTGCTCATTACATATGTTACACTACTCATTACATATGTAATATCTATGTTACACTATGTTCCTACATGTGTACATTAATTATTACACTTATCCTTCCTGGTCACCATGTGTGTGCCTATCTGGTTTCAGTCTATGGGACTGCTATGCAGTCCTCAGGGCTGACACCTCTAGTGTAAAAAAATACCCTCTTTTTTTTTCTCTGAGGAGTATAAAGATGATAGGGGTCTTTGTGGCTCAATGAGCCTTTTTTCATGCTGCATTAGTCAAAGCTAATGGGAACTTTCTGTGTAGCTGCAAGAAATTTATCATTTACAGGCCATTTGTACACAGAGAGCCAACTTTTGGGAACACATCCAGGACTTCTTCCAACACTGCCAACATATTTTCATCGCATGGAAGCTTGCTATGTAACATAGCATGTCCTCATGTGATACTATGGACCATTTTTCAAGGTCCCTACCTTGGAAAATAGACCTATTGCATCACATCTTGGCCTGCTATGTGACATAGCATGCCTCTATCGGATGGGCCTACCCGATGTTCTATCACCCCGAGATATGCGATGCAGTGTCAGTAGGATTAGGTGCGATGGAATTACACTGCAATATGGTGTCAGAGCATTAGATACCGATAGTAATTCCATCGCACCTAATCCTACTGACACTGCATCGCATATCTCGGGGTGATAGAACATCGGATAGGCCCATCTGATACAAATATCTTGGCAGTGTAGGCACAGGAATCTGCAGATGAGTGTGCCTTTCTTGAGGCTTCAAAGGCATACCTATTGCTGTGGGGATGTTTGTCAGCTTTGAGGACTGCTGAGCAGTCCCACAGGCTTTGACAAGACATATAGAGGTATATTGACCAAGAGGAATTGGCATAATACATAGTGTAACATATGTATTATGTATGTAATAAGTAGTGTAACATATGTACTACATAAGTAATAAGTAGTGCAACAGTTAAGCCACACCTAAGGCTCAGTATCCAAAGTCACATGTGTAAACCAAATAATGATACAGGACATGAAACAGATTCACACACAAGCATATCACCCCTGTTTCAACCCCTTGTTTCAAATGCAACTCCTCTAGAGAGGGAAGGAGCTGGGTCCAGACTATATAAAGTCCCATCCCAGCTCCTGGACTCAGTTCTCTTTCCTCACCTTTTACCACCAATACCTAAACTGAACACCAGCATAATTCAAGGATTCTCCATAAGGAAATCTACTCAAAGAGTGCATTGTTCATAAAGTGAAAAGTATTGAAGGGTCAACCTTGAAGGACTGGTAGTCCTTCATCCTTGCTTACCTCAGGTAGCCTCTTGAATATATTGAGATCACCAAGAGTCATAGCAAAACTACCCAGAGCAAGTTCTAAGAGATAAGCCAAGTAGCTATCCCTTGCCTGTTTAGGCTATAGATTCTTCTATAGTCTGGAGTGACCCTTCTTAGACAAAAGGGATCCTACTTGATCTCCCAAGTAGAACCATTATACACCATCTGCTTAGGCATAAAGATTGGTAGGTGTCTAACTCTTCAAACCCTGTCCTTACAGGTCAACTAACTGCAGTCTACACCTGGGGGAACCATTAGTGTAGACTCTCAGTGAGTAGTTATAGGTTGAAGGCTTTGACAAGCTCTTCTGCACCCACTCTAGTCAGGAGCTCAGCCTCACTGTAGATCAGCCCTGACAATATTTGAGTTAGATGGGCAGAATATAGTAGATTATAGTTGTTCCTCAAATGATCTGTATTGAATGAAGATTATCATCAGACCCTGTGAATGGGAAGGGACAAGCTACTGAGAGAGGCTAGTCAGAATCATAATTCTTAAGCGATTGGATCATACGTACTCAAGCAAAGCCATCGCACCTCAAGATAACTACCTATACGAGCACCGGCTTGAGGAGTGGATCGATCGGATTCTTCCACTCGTGCTCCCAGACCTTCCCATTCACAGGTTCAGTCTCGGTTGGAATGCGCATCTGGCGCGGGAAAAGACCTGGTAACTTGCCGGTCGCATTCAAGGTTCCCAGCGTCCGCGCACCCACGTTTTCGAGCCTGGCCATGTTCCCATCCGAATCCTTGAGCGTGCGCAGGTAGAGGGACACGTCCGTTGTTCGGAGTGCCTCCAGTGCTCGGTCCATCGAAATATATTGAGCCTCTAGCCGGCTCTCCATGTTTTCCCGCTTCCTTCGCAGTCGAAGTTGCCACGCCCGATGGATGGTTTCGTGAACGTCGGGACTCGGTACCACTGCTTCCAGACGTTCAATTCGTCGGTCTGGGTCTTCGGCTTGCTCATATAACATCTTAAAAATAGGGATACAAACACCCATCAGCTTGCGTGCCAAACTGTCAATGCGATCTGGACAGCTCACTTTCCGAATCGTTTCCGTCCGATCTGAGCCTGAGCTCGTTGCCACTGGCCGACCTGCACCAGACTTCTTGAGATATCCCTTCGATTGAGCTGACCGGTTCTCACTTGCCTTGACTGGCTTTGATGATTTCGTTTGTTTCGTTGAAGCCTTTCCCCGTCTCTGATCACACACGCCTGTGGTTCGGAAGAGTTGAAGGTCTGAGCTTGGTTGGGCGAGTATCGCGCGCCGGCTTATGCTTGAGAAGAGAATCGACATCAATCGAAAGCTTGTTCTTGTGCCGAGAGAGCTCTTCAAGTGACTGAGGCCTGGATGGTGTTTGACAAGTCCGAAGTGGTGCACAGGACTCAGAATTGTAGCAATGGACAAAATTTTACAGTGGCAGACCTGTGAAACCTTCGTGGCAGACTGAGCCTCCGCCTGTGAACCGCGGAGAACAGGGCATGCGACCCTACGCGTTTCTCATCCGATTCGTATTTTCTCGTACTTCCATCACTTTATCACTTTTCAGCCAGAATCCTCCCTTGCAGTTCGTCTAACCCACGCTACCGTCTTTGAGACGTGATTTTCAACGGAAACCCTATCACAAATCCACCGGGTTTATCCGTCCGACGATGCCGCCGCGTGTGCCTCTCATCTCAAGTCAAGATAGGCCACCACCTAGACAAACTCGTGGCCGGACACGTCTCGCCGAAACATCCGGACAACAGGCTGCAGCGGCTGATAACCTTAAAGAGATTGCTTTGCCATCAACCAGCTCGAAGGCGACGGTGTCTAAAGGAAAGAGCGTACCACCTAAGGCTTCGAAACCAATCAACACTGAACCTCCTAAGCAGCGCACGTTGACTAGATCGAGATTGCCAACGGACGCGTCTGCAATCGAGCATTTGACTCTGGGTGTGCGCAACATCAGTGTCAAGGAACAGGCGGCAACGAAGCGGGTCACAAACAACAAATTGGCCCAGCCTGCTCTCAAGTCGACAGTTGCCCGACCTGAACGACCACCACTCAGCGATGCCGAGCAAGGAAAACATGCGATGAAAGCTGTCAACATACATCTGGCCAAGCTGGCCGAGATCCATCAGACAGGATGGAAGGCTGACACCAAAGCGCACGCCTCGGACCTATCCGCGAAATCACGATCAGCTACCCAACCTTCGACCAAAGCTGGCGATGAAGGTCCGGATCTAGCCACAGTGTTACAGATCATCGACGATTGTGCATCTGCGCTCTATACTTTACGAAAGTTGATTGTCAATGGCGCGCTTCCGAGTCGGCTCTGTGACGTTGAACGCGCTGGGCTAGGTCTTGTAAACCACGCGCTCGAACTCGGACTTGTAAGCACTATGAATAGACTCGTGGGTACTAACGCTCCAAACTGACTGTATTTCTGGTTGCGCTCAGTTTAACTCTGCTCTACGCTTGCTAGAGGCTGCACACGGCTATCTCCAATCACTCGTCTGCCCACGAGCCCAAGCTATCTTGCTAGCCGTCCGACCCAAACCTACCACCGCCACGCCCATCGCCTTCGATCACTGGTCCGAGTTCGCTACCGTCCTGCGCTTTGATCTAACCGAACTCGATCGGACCTCGGAGACGGCCTCGGAGACGATCTGTCTACTCGCCACTGCTGTTGCACAGGGATTCCAGGCATTCCTTAAAGCCTCGTCTGGTTCTCCCCGTCCATCGCTGCGTCAACAAAGTTCCCAAACTTCTCACGCCACCTCACCGGCCCATTCCGCTGAACTTCGTGCGAAAAGTTGTATTGCAGTCATCAACTCGCCTGCATCACTTGCTCGATGGTCGAAGATGCTGGATGAACAAGGGTCACTGGAGGGTGGAGGTGACTGTTCGGGGAAGATCCTGGCCGCTGCTCAAGTGTGTTACACTACGATCGTCAAAGCTTGTGCCGGATGGGAAGAATTGCTAGGTAGGCCAGTCTAGTCATTACATATCCTCGAATTTATTGAGCGCATTATTCGGTGTACACTATCAACTGGAAGAGTTTGATGTTGGCAATTGACTTGAGATCTTTCCCCTTTCCTTCGACAGACCCCGAACTATTGTTCAAGTTTCGAAAATCGGCCATCATCTCTCTCTTGACTTGTCAGGTGCACTTTCACCAATTTGCAGCCGTCGATCTTCTACTCGACCAAGCCCGCCGGACCCTCATGATCTATGCCCGTTCACGGCCAGACCTTTTAGCAGAAGTCGCACTTCACGCAAAGGAATATCTCACAGAGATCGTTCAAACCGCCCGACCGTATCTCCAATCCAGCCGCGCACCTGACTCGGGGTGGATGGGATTATGTCAGGCGATCACAAGCTTGGCACGTAAGGCTGAGAACCTCGATTTACTTGAACACGTGGCTCCCTTCTTGGACATTGAACGAGATGTTCAAGACCGTCAATCCGGACTGGATCCCGAAGCAGCAAGCGCGTTCGCAGAGAAACAGATCAGAGTGCTTCTTCCCAAGCTAATCGGTGCTTGCGCGACATTAGATCAATGGAACAAGACAGGTGAAGGTGTGCATCCGATCTCAGAGCTTCCAATGGTCTTTTAAACTTTCCTAACATATTTTAAATCTCATCCCCAGATCGCGACACTTCCGGTCGGTTGCGGTCTTCCATCCTTAGCCTTTCCGTGCTCTCTTGTCAACATTCATTCGTATCCGATGCATTGCGCCTCAAGCTAGATTCTAGCGTCGATCGATTGCGCCGGCTGTGCATTCGCACTATCAAGAGGGGTAACGAAAGTGAACGAAAGCCAAAAGATGATTCCGAAGTGGTACGTTCTGCGTGCTGTGCTGTGCTCTCTGCGATTGTGGAGGCGTGGGACGATGATATTAAGAAGGGCATGCCACCCGCCGACACACGTGAAAGTTCAATCTATTCAATGAAGCTTTCTGGGTCCATCGAATCCTTGATCAGTCTCGCAGAACGTTCCTTCCAGCTTGCGGTTCCTGACACACATCGAGATTGCCTGGAAAAGCTGGAAAGGTGCAAGCCACTGATCAAGCTGCTTAAGACTCCCGAAGTCTCAATCATCAGATGCATCACTTCTGTTTACTACAACGCAGGTGTCGCGCTCTACCATGCCGACAAGCCTGTAGCTGCGATACCCTTTGTTAGGCAGGCCTGTGAATACCCGAGCGAGATCTTCAAGCTCACTCAAGATACTTCGATATGTGCATTATGGGCGGATTTTGAGGATCAGAACCACGAATTGGACGGACTTCGGACACAGCTCATTAAACGATGGGAATTGCTCGCGTTGTGTTATCTGACGACCGATAAAGCTTTAGCTCATGGCGCATATGTTTCCGGCATCCTTGCATACGGCCAGCCTTCCTTGTCTCGACTTGGAAGACTTTCGGGGATGAATGCGGACGGGCGTATGATGTTGGAGTCTGAACCCGGTCTATGTAAGCTTATCCAGCGAGCGACCCGCCTAGCCACGTGGGATTTACTTCTACCCGATCATGAATGTAGCCTGTTCAAAAATCTGTCCAAGATCCAGCTGCCGCCTTCAGACGTTGGTGCTGTGTTGGAAGTACAGTTGCACTTTCTGTACTCGAACTTCCGCAAAGCTGACTGTAGACCTGCGATTCGAGCGATCTTGACCGACTGTCTATCAGTCTACGAGCCCGTGCAGCATCCACTTCGACGAGCGAGAACGCTTTGTAGGTTGATGGAATGGCATGTAAGCAGTCTGCCAGAGTCGAGCTCGACAGCCTTGGAGGATAAGCTAGCCCAATTTCTCGAGGAAGTCTTGAGCGTATGTGGCGAGGATGGTGGTGGCGAGGATGTCCAACTAGAGCGTTATCGAGACCAATATATCGCGTTTGGTCATATCTGGATATCCTTGACTGCTCAACAGACTCTTGACACAATCCGATTCCTGAACGCGAGCAAAGCCGCTCTTGTTAAATTACAGGCCATCTCGCAGGCTCTTGTCTCTCTCGACTCCAAATCAACCAATGCCTCTCAAAAACAGGCCACTTCTTTAGGTCCCAATTTTACCGCAGCACGTACCCGTGCCCCACTTTTTAAGGCCGCCAAATTGTCTAATCCCCTGATGACGCCTGCAGCTAAGCCCCGGATGCGTAGCGCGATGGCAGTTGGTCGGCATCCATCATCTAAGCAAGTCGACGCAACACTCATGTCTGAGATTGAGCCCCAAACGAAAGGTGTGTCCACACAGCAACCACTCGACGATATGGAGAGACATTTGCAACATCTACGACTATTTAGCCATGTATTGGCTGTTCATGGTTTGATCCACTCGAAGCTCACGGTGCTCCAACTTTTGCGACGAGTTTACGAATTCTGGTCGGCCGAAGACCCCAATGACCCAGTTCCTGTCGAAGGTGTGGGAAGTATCATGACAGAAATGGCATTGACGTACATGCAATTGGAAGATACAGAAAGAGCCGGTGGTCTTCTTGATGCGCAAGTCACTGGCGACCACTCAGTGACTTTACCGATTTCGATATCGCACATATCTGAAAGTGCGCTGATGCTGATGCGCTCCAGGCATCTATCTCAGATTGATAAGAGTGATCGGGCGGTATCGACGTTTGCGTTGGCACACGATGCTTGGTTACTTGCTGAAAACGAAGAAGACGATCTGCCGAGCATCAAATCTCAGGTTTCGAGTACCAGTCGGGTGATCAAACGCACAGAAGCTCTCTACATGAGTGCCTTAGCTTCGTCAACGTATTCGTATATTGAAGAAAACTCTGGACGGCTCGATTCGGCCATTGACTCGATCTTATGCTCTCTTCGGCTCCTCCACCGTGCTTCCTCCAATATCCTTCGTATATCTAATCCTCCCACCAATCCGATTAAGTCGGTTAACAATGGCGCGGCTGATGATGTGTTTGGAAGCGGTGGCCAAGTGAAGGATTGTGTTCCTCTGCCTGAAGTACCGCGCGAACCCAAGCCGCGTGTACTGACGGTAGAGAGCCATCCAGTTGGAGAGCTGACCTGGCAGATAGCCGGTGCGATCGCAGAAGGGCTCAAGCGCGCCATAGCCCTATATTTGACCAAGGGATCTCCTCGAATGGCTGAGGGGTATTTGAGTCAGCTTTCCCAATACGCTGATAAGATTGGCTCGACTCGTCTCAAGGTCAGCGGGATGGCATTGCAAGCCGAAATGATGATCCTGAAACGTGAACACGACGCTGCCCGGACTGTGCTCAAGGACGCAGTCACGTTGCTGGGCGCAGAGGCTAGCCCTGAACTTGCTGAGCTCTGGAGGCTAAATAGCTCGCTCTCATACAGACTGAAGCTGTTTGAAGACGCGAGGAAGCATTGTTCGGATACATGTCGAGTTTTGCGAACAATTGAGTATGAGATCATGCACGACCAATCGACCTCGTAAGTCGTGATACCCTATCAACAAATCAAATATAATCTTTATTCTACTCACGTTCTTCTCCAGCCTATCTAAGTCTTTACAATCCATGAGTCTAAAGCCACAATCACCTCGCGAGACGGCGCAATCTACATGTATACTCTCGACAACTGCCGCACGTGTACTCTATATCCAAGGTATTTTCCACCAGCTTTTGGTCTCTTGGCGCTTGGAGTCTGCTTTTGACATATGATTGATTCTTCGTATTGATCACCAGCCCGAGTATCACGTGATCGACGTCGAACAGAGGATCTGACCAAAGATCTTTTGATGCTGTCACAGATGCCACCCAAGGCAAGAGAAAAGGTTGGGTTTGAGCTCAATATTGGTTTGAACCTATTCATTGATCGCTTGACAAAATTCAGGTTTTTGAATCCACACTCGTTGCCCTGGCCGAATTAGATGACGTTCTTCAGAATTATCGAGTGGATCCTCTCTTGGGCGTTCTACCCGAAGCAAGTGCGTAGTTTTCTTATACATTTGACTCTTTATCTAAGCTAGTGAACACAACAAATCTTACCATGGCTTCTGTCCAAGTGATTGCAATCCCGCCCCGGACTCGTTTAAGTCGAAAGTCATCCGCAGTTGCGAAAGAAGATTTACCTCGAGTTTCACAAGCCATCAAGCTCATTGAGGACACGCTCTGCAAACGTACCATCGCTTGCGCAAATGTTTGGGACCTCCAGGAAACCATACAAACTTTGATGACGCTAAAGTTCATTCGATCCGTCCTTGGCAGAGCTCCTATAAACGCAGCGGGCGAAGTGGCTGCCTTGATGGGTTAGTGAGACCGCCATTTTCTGTCTGGCCGATCTTTCCGTTCCATGTTTGAAACATCCCTTCATCAGACTTCGCGTCTAGCATCACTTTGCGAAGGGAGATGCTGGATGTTGTACGGTTCAAGCTCGAGGCCCCGCGTCCACTCGATGAAACCTTGTGGCCGTCAGTGTCTTCTGCGATACCGAGTATCGACCCTCCTGAAGACAACCCGAGCTATTCCTCGATCCGTCAGCATTGGTTGCAGGTGCAATCTCACCACACGATAGACACTAATGATCCGGGCACTTATCGGCCGATTCAAAATCTTCCGATTGACTGGCGGGTGGTCTCATTACATCTATCACAGGATAAAGACAGTCTCTTTCTCGTTCAACATCGCTCCTCGACAGATCCACTGGTGATCAAGCTCCCCATGAATCGGCAAGACCGTCGAGAAGGAGAAGAAGACTCCTTCACCCTTACCACTGCTCTTCAAGAGCTTCGAAGCATCGTCAGTTGCAGTAATGCTGCCACTCAGCGAGCTAGGCATGTCTCCGGGCATGCCGAAAAGGTGACCTGGTGGACTGAGCGTAAAGAGTTAGATAGCCGGATGAGACAGCTGGTGGAAAATATTGAAAATCGTTGGTTGGGAGGATGCAAAGTAAGCAGTCGCGATGGTCCAGCTCTTCCGAACCCAGAGGTATGCTGATGGATTTCATGAAGGGCTTTTTGCGCTCTTCGAACACGGTCCCCGATCCAGCTGCACTCCGGGTCGCTTTGGAAAAAGTATTCCGTGAACATCTTATCTGTTTGCAAGATCGGGCCACTCTTTCTGGTGCCTTGGACGACCACGTCATCGAAGCCTTCACCTCGCTTCCTGTTACCTGCCGGGACGAAGATCTCGAAGACTTGATTCAATTTGCTGTCGACTGTTATCAGATCAACGAAGCGCCGGTCGTGGGCGACGAAGTAGACGCCGATCAGGTTCGTACAGGCTTCACACGTCGAATCCTTCATTTAGTCCCTTGTCTGGATATGACTGACTCAATCTCGCCTTCTGTCAGGTCGTTTGTCAGCTTCGAGAAATACAAAAAGAGATGCTTGAACCGCACTCAAAAGAATTGAGCTCAAGTCAACACTTGTTCCTTATCCTCGACAAAACGCTTCAAGGATTCCCTTGGGAAGTTGTTCCAAGTCTGAAGGGACATTCAATCAGCCGGATACCTTCCTTGAGCTTTCTGCGAGATCGATTGCTCGAATTGGACAGCCCAATTACGTCTTCGGCTGATGGTCCATCTGTGCTCCACCGGCTCTCGCCTTCAATGCCAACCATTGATGTCTCACGAACCGCGTACATTCTGAATCCGAGTGGCGATCTGGTTAGTACCCAGACTCAGTTTGAGTCTTGGCTTGAAAGCCATCAAGGTTGGAGCGGTATCAAGAAGCGGGCTCCAACGAGCGAGGAAGTTAAGCAGGCTTTAATGACATCCAACTTGATGCTGTGAGTCGCGGTTGTTGAACAGGTTTTGATTTCATTTCAGTCGTCCAAAGGTTTCTAACCCATTATTAATTCCTCTTAGCTACTTTGGACACGGTGGCGCAGAACAATACATCCGATCGATTACCATCAAGCAACTACCGAGATGCGCGGTGACGATGTTATGGGGCTGTTCCTCGGGCATGCTCCAGGATCAGGGCGACTTTGACCCAGCCGGAACGCCTTACGCGTATTTGCTCGCGGGATGGTAAGTCTATTACGACGTGATAAGGCTTAGTTTTGAAAGCGAACTAATCGTGATAATTTATGTGGCACTTGTTTTTTTTATTCTTTTCTCGTCCTTGTTAGTCCATCTCTGGTTGCCAATCTTTGGGACGTGACCGACAAAGACATCGATCGACTGGCCATGGATCTTTTCAAGAGAACTGGACTATACCCTTCCGATGAACCTGGTCATCAGCCCGTCTCTATTACTCAGGGCCTTGCTGAATCCAGATCGATCTGTCAGTTACGGTATCTTAATGGTATGTCTGTTGTTACTGCATCATCCATCGAACAGACAAGAACTGCTTTTATATATCTCAAAGATGCTCTGCTGAACCCTTGGTCCTTGTTTATCTCTTTTGTAGGCGCTGCACCGGTCGTCTATGGGATCCCCGTTGCATTCAAAACAGCGGCTCGCGATCACCATTCGACCGATTAATACTTTTACTCGAATGCATCACACTTGCTTGAATCTGTATCACATCATATGTACCGCTTTTATGCATCCATCGTCTTGTCAAAACGTACGTGGCTATTCTTATCTGGGTTTGTTGAAAACCATTATATGCCTATCATCTTCTGCTTTGAATCTTGTCTACTACTCTTATTTTTGAATACCTTTCTTGAGCAGTTTTCTTATAAGTCGGTGAGAGATATGCATATTTTTGTAGCTTTAAAGGCCCTTTATGAATCTGAAGGTGTTGTAAACCTAGTACATCGTCCATGTGAACCCTTTTTGCAACTTTGAAATTGACCCTATCTCTCCATGGGATCCCTTGGTTTATGTAGTCATGCAATATCACACTTTAGAATAGTGGAGTTGTACATACTCAAAGCAATTATATTTACAATAGGCTGACTTTTGTGTCAAACTAGGTCTTTCATTCTGTAGGTATGGGTTGTCGGCTTCCAATTGAATTTCTGCACACTCGACCTGATACCAACAGTATTTGTCATGTATGATGCAGGTATGAGATAGCAGGGGGAAGCAATCAAAGTGACTCCAAACCTGCCTGGCCCACAAAAGAGTCAAATTTCCAGTAGACCAAGTTTGGCTTCATCTTATGCATCCACCAATGCAGTCTCAAATCAGCTTCAGTTCTTCAGCTCAACCTCAAAAAATTTGTGCATGCTCATGGTGAGAACTGATTGTCTTTTAAAGCCACATAACTTGTTGGCTGTTTATGCATTAGTTATAGATCTTTTCAAGTAGAAAAATCTAGTCTTGGTTCATAAGAATTCTGGTCAGCTCCCCAAAAACTAATCCAAAACAGCACCTTTGGCTGTGAGACACACTTATAAATAAACCAATTTGATTGAGTGGTAAGTAAGCCCATGATGAACACTCTGGGATTATAGATTGTGTATCACTTGCCATCCTCATATTTTGGGGAAGATGAAGATTTGAGCTTGACAAATTTCTATTTGATTGTGGGTAGGTCTCTATGTAGCTGTGTTGGGTATCAACTGCTTCAGAAAGACAGTCCAACTCAAACAGGTTTGTTTAACCACACAAAGCTCTTGGGGAGGATTCACTTGTAAAACATGCGAGAGGGGACATTTAGAAAATATGAATCAATCTTACTGTGCTGCTGGTATAATTCCAATTCAAAATTGTTCAGCTTGAATGATGCTATAAGTTTAATTGGCTTAGTATTTCACAAAACTAGGAGTGTCAAGTCAAGATATGAACTGCAGGAAATAAAAAAGAATAAATTGAAAAGCAATATTCTTCAGGGTAATACAAAAGCCTCAACTCAACCAAGTTCAAGTCAATACTCACAATGTGGCTCTTGACCAGTAACACAAGTGGAGCTCTTGGAACATGCACAGTGTTTTTAATCCATGCTTCCAATGGGTGAGCATGGAAATCTTTCAATTTTGCTTCATTTCAGCCTAATCCAACCCAAGCAAAAGCCTGAACAGAAAAATACTTGCCTCTGAACTAGGCTACACCTGGCTAAGCATGCTCTTCTCAGGCCTCAGACTGGGTCAGGCTCTGCTGTTCAAATTCTGGATAAAGCATCCTGAATCTTTGCTGTGCCCTATGAGAACCCTTCCAACAACAATTACCAGAGCTCACCTGACCTGCCACTCATGGGCAGCTTTCCAATAGGCTGTTGACTTCTGTTGACCCCAAGGAATATTGTATTCCAAAAGATGGTTGGGGCTGGATTCAAACCAGCAACCAGATCCAATGGATCCAGACCCAACATATATGGGCTATCTTAACCACTAGGCTACCTGAACAGTACTCTCAGGTGTTCCCCTATGTCCTTATAGGGTATGGTTTACACCATGTGACCCTCAGGTCACAACAAAGAAGTCTCTGGAAAACCTTGACTTGAATAAAATCTCATGACTGTAATTCCAGTCCAGATACTGATGAACATGATAAGTCTATTATCTTGTTTGCAATACAACCAAAGCAAAAGGACAAGGAACTGGGTGCATGTGTGCCAGGTTTTGTGTTTTAGAGAGAAGGAAACAAAGAAGGAACCAAAACACAAAGATGAGGTCCTTGATGATGTAAGAAGATGAAAATAAAACATGGTCTTGATTAGAATAGACTGAAAAGTGATGATCAGATAGAAGGTGAATGCTTATCTGGATGCCAGTGACAAGTTTATTGGAATGTGCTTGTCAGGAGAGAGCTTTTGTTAGGCTACCTCCTGGCTGTTGAATGGCAATGCCAAGGGCAATTGGCTGCCTTTGGTTCCCAAACATCTGCACTGGTACACCCAAGTGCAGACTTCAGTTAGCTGACCTTTAAAAAGAGGATTTGGTTTATCAGAAGAAGTCTTCTTTATACCTCAGGGTATATTCCCTGAAGGACAACCTGACTTGTAGTTGGGCCAATAACTACCTGCAGAATTTTTATCCTGAATATAGTTAGTGAGGATGGTTAATCCTCCACTGACTCCTTAGTCTATATTCTAGCATTTAGTTATTCTACTCCTTGGTGAGACTTCTATACACCAAGGGATCCTGGAATGAGATACCTGATTTCCTATGAATTTGGGTTGCATCCTTTAATGGTTACACCTATTGATCTGTACACTAATTGAGTAGATATCATTTTAGAGAAGATGTCCTCAATGTGTGTGATGCTCAGTTTTGGTGTTGTGGTCAAAAGTTGGGGGAAAGCTCTTTTGCTGAGCCAGGAGGGAGGGTTTATATACCTTAAGGTTTGTCCATTCCCTCACCTGTGGTCTTTGGGCTGACTTGTAGTTCTCCTGATGTTATTATAGGATTACCTGGTGAGCTTGTGGTTGGTTACACTTGTAACCAGACTGCATGTAGGCTCCTGTCATAAGTCTACTATGTTTATGACTCTCAAAACTGAGCCTGAGTTGTAGTTACTAGTGTTACATGTTTAAATCTTATGTTACACTCTTCTATTTCCATGTAACACTTACATTACACATGATTACTATATGTAATACTTATATTACACCTGGTTTCTATATGTAATACTTACCTTACACATGATTACTATATGTAATCATGATATGTACAGTCTGTGGGACTGCTGTGCAGTCCTCAGGGCTGACAGTGCTCTATGCATTTGAGGGTGTAAATTTAAGAAGGAGTTGAAAAAGGAGGCTGAGAACTTTTAGCCTTCTGACAAGTTGAACATGTAGAGATTACATGAGACTTGCTCATGTTGAGGATCCTAATTCTTCTATTTTGCATGAAACAACTGATGGCAGAGTAGTGCAGGTGACCTAGAAAATGATGCCACCTTTCAGCTGATGCAGAGAAAGCAACAGGAGACAACAGGTCTGACCTGCATTTCCCATAAATGACTCTTGACAGAATGCTCACAAACTATATAGCTCTTGCTGGGTAAACTGGTAACTGTTAAGCTGTCAACCCCACTGGAGAATGATGCCTCATCTACACAAAGCTGGCTTATTGATAGTAAACTAACCAATAAAATGGGGAAGTATAGAACATCTGGCATCATAATTTCCATAGGCCAATGATCAATCTCTGAGTAACCAGGGATGTAAATAATGCCAATGTGGGTAGTGTATTGAGGAGACATTGGGATACTGGTTATATTCAGAGGCAGAGAGAGGTGTTACATATAGGAAAGCATAGCCTTGTTATTAACCATGTTCACCATTTCTGCAGTATCAGCTAGGACCATGTTGGAGGTCATTCCCCAAAAATGTGTAGTAACAGCATATGCTTGAGCCTATGAGACTTTTCCAGAATGAAATTTGATCACATTTAATGCTATGTGAGGATTTAATCAGCAGAATGTTGCTCAACTCCATTTTTTCCTGTTGCCAAAAGACACAAATAAATGAAACATAAATGTCCTTGGCAAAAAGGACCTCCCCAAAAAATGTTGATATACACTTGACATAAAATAAGCAATGTGAAAGCATACAAGAAAAAGAGAATAGACTTATATAGTAGACAGAAGAAATCAATACCTATTTAGATCACTTCCATGCTCCCTCAGTATGGTTCTCTTTCCCATCTGTGGAAAGAGAACATGTACAGACCCCACCCTCCACTTTTCAAACCTTCTTTCTCAACCTGCCAAGATTAAGTAATCCAACCTCATCTAAAGATCTGATATCTCATGTTTTTAAGTTCCTTATTGGTCCCCAGATCACAAGCACATTCAGATCACTACCTCCTGATTCATTTGTCATGCTGTACCTTTATAGGTACTTTGTATTTCCATCCCCAACTGTTATTTTCTCTTCATTCACTCACTTTCTTCTATTATCTGTCTCACTTCTACAGGTCAGCCCTATACCTTAGCAGGTCAGGAGAGGTGCAACCAGGGGGCTT
>MU167422.1:50952-67681 GCA_015951145.1 Cronartium quercuum f. sp. fusiforme G11
GATAGGCCCATCCGATACAAATATCTTGGCAGTGTCTGTGAAGGTCACTCCCAACAGGGGAGACTAACTTGTTTGATTCTTTTTTGAAATTTGGGTCTCATTAATGTAAACAATGCTGGCCTGAAACCTCTGCCCTACTGAGCCCTGATCCTGGGTTGACTGACCTGCACAACACAATCTGAAAACTGCCAAGCCTGAGGAGTTCAGCACCTCAACTTGAGATGACTGACCACTGTAAAATATTCTACCTGAATATTGACCAGCCTGTGGGCCTTGTGATATGATCAGTCATGCTTGCTTGCATTGCACTTGAAATGAAAGAACATATTCAGTATGATTTTGTATGATGATTCAGCCTTGAATAAGAAACAGATTTATTCTATTGAGTTCACTTTCATCAATTGTAGTTATTGACTTCAAATTATTGCTGTTCTGTTTTGTCAGTCAGAGATATATAATGTTTGAGATTTCTGGGGTTTGCAGAAATTAAATGATTTGATTGATGCTCTATATTATTCAGACTAGGTGTATTAGAGAACTGCTTGTCTAATATGTATCACCTACTATACAGAGGTATATACAAAAACTTTGATGGTAGAAGTTCAGTCTTTTGTGAGTTTTGGGGAAGCTCCAAATTTTTTTGACAGGATGTCAGTATTGACAATAAAATCTTTAACCAAGTCTGAGACTATCAAAGCCATTTGCAAGGAACAGCAAACACTGGAAGGAGCATTGTAAGGAGTATGGTAAAGGGAGGTTTTGTGTTTGTCAAATCTAAGCACTGCATCTTTTAAGACACAAGCATATTGTCAGGGGGATGCTTCTTTGTGGCAACCCACCTGGCTATTTCAGGCTGGGTGTGAGGTGGAATTGAGCTTCAGGCCCAGGAAGAGCAACAGGCAAGTCTTCACTTGGTACCACCAAGTATAGACTACAGCTAGTTGACCTCTAATGAGAGGATTGAAGACTCTAGTTGATTTACAAGGGTCCTCCCTTGGTAGAGTGCCTTGTCTTATAACTGGGCAAACAGTTATCTGCAAGAGCCAAACTCTAAAAAATTCAGGCTTAGATGAAGGTGACAGCTCTTGCTCCTTCCTGTATTGGTGTTCTTTGTCTCTAACCCTTGGTGAGTCTTTCACAATCAAGGGATCCTGGAGGTGAAGGTTAACCAAACCCTTTTCAAGTGGTGGATGACTATTATTTTACCAACACCTATTGAACCTTGCACTATTGAGCAGATACTTTTATATATAAGTTATCCTCAATGTTTTGTGTTAGTGGTTCTGATTTGGTGTGTGTGGTAAAAGGTGAGGAGAGAGGACAACTCCTGGGCAGGAGGGATGAGTTTATATACCTTTCAGGCTCCCTCCTCCTCACTCTTAGGATATGGGATGGCTTGTGGTTCCAGCTCATGTTATTACAGGGCCATATGGGCCAATCTGTGCTTGGTTACTGTTATGGCAGGGCCTGCTAGTTGGCTTCTGTCATAAGTCTATATTATGCTTATGACTCTTGAAACTGAGCCTGAGGTGTGGTTCAATTCACCGCCAGCAAAAATTACTTGGACAAGGCTGTCCAAGAACACCTCGGACAGCCTTGTCCGAGTAATTTTTGCTGACGGTGATTATTACACTTCTTATTACATATGTAATATATATGTTACACTATGTTTCTACATGTGTACATCACTTATGACACATGTAATACCTATGCTACACTATGTTTGCTATACCTATTCTTCCTGGTTACCACGTATGCACCTATCTGGTTCCAGTCTGTGGGACTGCTCTGCAGTCCTCAGGGCTGACACATATATTCAAAGGGAATTGACTTTTTTGTTTGCATTTGTTTTTGTACTCCTGGTAAGAACAGATGTGTTTTGGAAGTTGAAAAAGGAACTTGGTTCTGTTGATATACTGTCATGTACAGTAGGATACATGGCCTAAAGCCCTTCTCTTAGTTTAGTGATTAGTGAAATCCATTGGGCCCAAGACACCATGCCTTTCTTCATGTTGTAATGATGCAAAGAATCAGATTGAAGTTGAGTGAAATTGAGTAAAGTCCACTGAGTCCAGTAATGGAATCAGGTTGATTGTAGTGAAGCAGAGTCAAGTTGGTTGAGATCAAGCAAAGCCAAATGAAGCCAAGTGCAATGGATCTTAGTTGGATTGTAGCAGAGTTGGTTGAAGTCAAGGGAAACCAATACAGTAGTAGTTCATCTGGAACTTGTGAAAATCAAGGTATGGCAATAGCCAGTTGTAAGGCACATGTGTGAAGGGGATTCTGGTGACCTTTTTAACATGAGACAGGAGAGTTTTTTTTATTAAATGCTTTGATTTTATATTTTGTATGATTCTAATCCTAACTATCTACCATTTGATTAGTTATAACCTTAAAACTTTGTTTGATATCATCTAAAGAAAGGGCAATGTAGAATGGGTTCTTAGAGCTTGCAAGTGTATGATGCCCTATGCAGGCCTTTGGGTTGAGAGAAAAAAGAAAAATAGAAAAAAAAAGGCTCTAGAAAACAGGTAAGAGGAGAATAGAAGAAAACTATAATAAAACTGAATCATTTGAGAACAACAATTGTTTGAGAAGGACAGAAATTTGACTAGGGGAGTATTGAAGGGAGACCATTACTTGTATGTTGATGTTTTGTCACATCTTGTTGAATCAGGTTACTTATCAATATAATGTTTGCAGATGCTCAAATCTGGAAGTGGAAGGATGAGCACAACCACTGCACAACCTCTGCTCAACTCAGCCTACAGTTAAAGAGCACAGTTGCTGAAAGACTGACTGCATCTGGTTAAGCTACCACAGTAAACCTGTGCGAAGCAACTGGGCCCTGACCCAGCACAGGCATGCTAGGCCTTCATTTTTGGTGTCCAAAGAATGACAAGTGAAAAACAAGGTGTTGCTACCCTCCCCTGTTGGGAGTGAGCTTTGTGGACATGGTGTGAGCTTTCTTCTTTTAAGATATTCATAGAATCACTTACCCTACTCTGGGTGTAGTGATTATTCTATCAAATAGAATTAGCTTGAGCTCTTTGTCTCTTTCTCAACTTCCAAGGTTCACACTACCTTTTCTTCACTGCCCCTCAACTAGGAAGCACCTTCCTCTTGTCTTCAGGGTTCTTGAGAGGGAGCTAGTTGAAGAAGAAGACCAAAGTGTCTAGTTCCAGCTGAGTTAAGCAATAAATTGGGATTCAGCCCTCTTCCTGTGTTTCAGACAAGCTGGTTCTTCTGCTCACCCAGTAGATTCACAGTGCCCATTTGCCTCCTAGTCTTGTATTACTAGGAGGACTTGGGGAAGAAACCTTTGATTTCACCAAATCTTTGACTCAATTAACCTTCCATAATAGCACTTTTAAGTGAGAGGCCAATCAACTGAAGCTAGGACCTCACACCCTCCAAGAAACACCAAAAAAATTGAAATTCTTCTCTTCCTTTTTTACCACAAGAATATAACTTCATACTACTCTTCACTCTATCTTTAATATTGACTTGTTATTTGCTGCCAAATATCCTTTTTTTTTGACTTTTCAGATTACTTTAGCATTTTATAATGCTCTATAAAAATACCTTTTTTTGTTTTTTTGTTTTCAAAACAAAGGGGGAAATCTTGGATATTAGCATAGATGCATTGGCTGAACATGCTAAATGTTGAGTCAAATGCATCAAACCAATCCAACTTGGTTGGTAGTAAAATTGAGAGTTCTCATAAATGGTGCTCTAGCCATCAGGGTTTCCTAGGAAACAAGAATGCTATCCCAATAACTACAAAGTCAACCAAACAGACCCTTCTACACACATTCACTGACTCACCTGACTGTCAAGATGAGATCTTCCTACTTGAATTCTATGTATTATATACATCTTTTTGGAAATTTCTTCATACTTATCATTGGAATTTCTTGCACAAGATTAGACTGGGGTGATTTAGGGAGAAGGGATGTAATCAGGTTTGTTTCAGGCAACAGACTGTCTCTTCAGTCATGATTAAGTATGAAGCAAGTTGATGTTTTGTGTGACTGTGATTTCATGTTTTTTTCAGCCCTAGCACCATGTCCATGAAGGTCACTCCCAATGGGGGAGGGTAGCATCTCCTTGACTGTGTTTCATTTTTCTATGCACACCAAATTTGAAGGCCCAAGCTCTTGGAAGGTGTTGTGTGGTGGTCTGAGGCCTTCCCTAAGGCCAGGCACTGTTGACCAGAATGAGACACAAAAAGTTAGTCTCCCCCATCGGGAGTGACCTTCACAGACATGGTGTAGCAAGGGTTGGGGCAAGGTCTATCACTATGTTAATATGGGCCCTCAACTGAAAACTCTGGTTCTCTTTTTCCTTCTCGAAACAACCCATTTCTGGTTAGCTGAAATGCTTTCCCATGGGGAGCATGTAAGATTTAAGCAAGGCTCTCCTCGTCATCATCAGCTTCAGACCTTCCATCTAAAGCAAGCACTTCGCGACGCATATAATTTGCTAGAGCATACGTCGGCCCATCGTATCTCATATCACTAGCGCATGCAAGGAGATCCGAAGTGTCAGCAAATATGTAGCACGCATTGCCTTTGTCATACTTGTAATGTCATCTACTTTTTCACATGTGTGAGAGAGGATAGAACTCAACTACCACCAGTTGCATGCAACGACCAAACCGCCCGGAGTAGTCCTCATCTGTTGAACATGATGGTACCACAGCGAAGGAAGGTAAAGTAGATCCCCCTCCATTAACACCACTTTCATCGGCCGCGCAAACCTGAATCTGGGATATCGTTCGAAGTCAGGCTCCAACGGATCGACCGGAATCCACGGCACTGTTAGACCAAACTGCCCCTGTTCTCCTTTCAGCGCGATCGACCAAAGTCCCGTCTCCTGCTCTTTCAAATATTGAGCAGCCGTGAATCGGGTCTCGTGCATGCAGTAAAACTCGATGGGTGGGAAGAGGGTGAAGGTCTTGGAACCCTCGATCACGAGATAGAAGTTCTCATATGGGTCTGTACAGCCACGGTTATGAAGAGAAATCGGTTTGCGATAAGCTGTCTTGCACTTGGTTATGGGGCTTTTCTTGGTCAATCTCGACCCACTAGAACCACAGCCCAGTTACCTTTATGGAGGGATGTGACTGAGCGATCGTCTCCTATCCAAACGTTAACTGCATCTGGCTCAACACCGCCTAGACGGGCCGTTTCACCGCATGTCGGCCCCAAGGAACGGTCGATGTCAATTCGATTACAGGGTGAAGATCAAAACTTGACTGGCCGCATACCCATGGCTGCACTGGCGATAGGTACCTCGTCCCCGACGTCATCAAGCAAAGCTCGGAGCTCCTTATGTAAATTGCCATCTTGGGACTGGAGGTACAAGACATCGCGAGCCTCAGAGTCGGAGCTGCTGGGCGTTGACACGCTTTGTAGCTCGGCCAGGAAGCGATTGAATGGCATCTGTTCATCTGTATAGGAAATCAGTCGTTAGATCGCATCGAGAAAGCAGCCGAAGGCTGTCAGGTGGGGGCTGTTCAAGTCCTTCGCCGCCCAAAGACTCCGCAACTCAGCCTTCGCCAAGCTTGAAAGCTGTTCGGAAGCGCCCGCCTCGAAGATGAAGTACATAGAAACGAGAGCTCACATGCAGGCTCAACAAAGAATTGATCATCAATCGTCGAATCTGCCTTCCTGTCCCCATCAAGCCCGTGCAGTGTTTGGTCGGATTTTCAAAAAATGAATGATAATATCGGTTGTGCTTACCCAGTCGGCGTTCGTGCGATCATGACCTCCCGGTCACCCAGTCGGTCGCCCAAGAGCGTCTCAGACCAGTTCCCGATGGATGGGATCTGATGTGGCTTTAAATTCGAGGCTTGTGCGCGCGGCTGGTTACGGTGTTGCGATTGAGCATACTGACGGATCACTAGCGGTCTGTTAGAGCCAATGTACTGAGACAACTCGAGAGGGGTGGGTATAGTATCGGTGAGCTCGGCAACTTCTGCGCTATTCATGGCTATCGGATCCATCAGTATCAGTTTATAAGTATCGAAGGCAGGACGGGCATCGACGATCGGCTCCTGAGACTTCAAGTCCAGTTGTCGTACCGAGCCGTAAGATTTGACATCGGCTTGACATGTCTATTCGAATTTAGGATGGCGCCAATTGTGATCACACACCCTGGTATTCCTTCACTAGGCTTCGGAGACTGCGTTCTCGATCCATGCTTCGTTAATCAGAACGCCGGTCGGTCGTTTGCTTCTGGTGTGTGTTTTTTTGATGCGGTTTTGGTCACCCAAATTTTTTAGAAACGTTGTCTGGTGGCTACCCCTCGGGGCTTCCCCGCAGCCCGAAATTCACGCTCGCCCTAAATTAAGTCCCTTGAGATTGAACGGTGGTGTTAGGTGTAACATGGGACTTGTGTTAAGCTAGGCCTAGCGCAAGTTTAGCTGCACACCCAGATTTGTGCTTGTCTTGTACTTAGGTCGTAGTCGAAGGAAAAGACGTGAAAATATGGCGGTTGCGACCGTCGGCTCGACCTCCTTCAGCCTTCTCATCGAAGCGGTCCTCTCACCGGCATCCCTCCATGCTCTTGCTGCTCATGGCATCACCTCTCTGCTCGTCCAGCACGGTACTGTCCCACCCCGCCTCGGACCCTGGCTCCGCCCCCTCAAACTCTCCAGCCAGTACACCTTCATCGACGCGCCAAGTCTAACGGTAACACTTCAACCTTTCGTGGCGGAGATTGACGAACTTCTCGGGCGCGCCCGGATCGCCATTACTCATGCCGGTCTGCTTTTATATATATTCACAGCCTCGTTTGTTTAAATCTGCCTCGAAGATGATAGGGAAGAAAGGCTAATTTTCGGGAATCATCTTAGGCTCTGGATCGATCTTGGCTGCACTGAGGCCGAGTGGTGGGGGCGAAGAGCCTCGGGAGGTAAGAAGGCTGATCGTTGTTCCAAACGACACCCTCATGGACTCTCACCAGGCCGATCTTGCCGAGCAAATTGTGAGAAGTGGGTGTGGTGTGAGCTGTGGACCGAGGTATGTGCAAGGTTCTTAGTAGGTCTCGGAGCTCAGGCGTGCTAGACGTATCTCTTGGGTTACAATGACCAGTTGTGTGTATGTGTGTTTTTTTGCTCCTAGTAAGCTTGCCGAAACGATTGCAGGGCTTGACTTGACAAGCAAGACAATTAATGGGGAGACTCTTGGGATAATGACGAAAGACGGGCCACGCAAGTTTCGGGTGCTGGTCGATCGCGAGATGGGTTTTCCGGTCAGCGAGAGCTGAAAGATACACGAAAGTCGATTTTTGGGCAATTATGAGCCTGCCCCGACTGTCTAAACGACCTTCAAGGCTAACAACCTCCCTGGCGATGTAAGATTGGTTAGCTTTGCACCTCACGGATGTTCACGCCGAGAACCGATAAAGAACTTGACAACCTCTCATGCTCCAAAGCACCTCAACCAAAATCAATCAGGCCTATTGAGTCGTGGTTTTTCCTAACTGCAATCATATGGTAGAGCAAATTTACTCACCTAAGAGAGATCGCCAAATCAGACCAAAGCTGTTTCCCCATACTTCAGCTCCTTACTTGTCATCCATGGTCTCAAGTGTAAGATAGGATCTCACCCTGCATTGGGCAATTGTTCAAAAGTTGAACCTGCTTGTCAACTTTCCAGGGCTTTTGCAAGATAAACCCCGCAACTTATGTTGTTAGCCACCAAAATACAAGGATAGGGGGACAAGACTTTCCGCAAGCAGCCTTATCATACCACCAACTGCTATTAGCGAAGAAAACACAGAGCTGTTGTTGCATACAGTCTCCGCAGGGGCTTTGGCTTACATGTCCTTCTAGGGTTGAGGAAGTTGTTTGACTCTGATCAGCAGAGTCCTCTGACAACTTTTGCTTCTACAAGATAATTATTGTTTGAAGCGTCTGCGTTTTGTGATTGCTTTACTAGCCAAGTTATGACCCAAGCATAAGTTCGTGAAGTAAATACCATAAGCTTATTTGGTGTCTTAACCCTTTGATGCTCTGCTGTTAAAATGTTTTGACATGCTGCTGCCACTCCGACCTTTTCTGATGTGTGTTCTGTCACCGAGACCTTCTTTTCGACATATGCAAATTTTTTGTTGAGGGTTCTGAGAACCGGTCTCGGCTGAGTTGTATAACCGGTGTAGTGCAGTTCTGTCAGTCCGTTTGATAACTACTATGAAGTAACACCACAGTACACAGTGCATACACACTAGTCTGTACCCTCACCAACATGGCCACTATCGCCAGTCAAGTCATCCTGCACCCTTTCGTGACCTCCTCACTCAAGGTCACATCTACCACCGGTGCGTAAGCCTTAGTCGATTGGGGGATCGAAACTCATCTTAGCTCAACCCTCCTCGACCTGAATATTCAGTCGGGCGTGATAAACTCTATAGGACCATCCAGTACTTTTCAAGGTTCTTGGTCTGGTAGTCAGTCACCATCGATCGATCAGAAATTCTAATCTTTTTGGAACTTCACTCATCTTCACTTTTGACTTCATTTGCTTTTCCCAGCTTACAGTCCAATGCATACGATAAGCAAACGATTGCGAGATGGAACAATCTCAAATCAGCTCTTGGCTTATCACGAAAACGTGGGCACAAGTTCATCTTGCTTGAAATCGAGCGAACACATTGACCGACTTCCATCACGTTTTTTTCTTCAAAGTAATGCGGATCGGTAAACCTCTAGAGCACCTCCAAGCTGCCCTCAAAGCCACCAAAGAGAGCTCCGATCCCGCCCTGGCCGCTCTCGCCATCGGTCGACAGTTAGCTTACGCAGCCTATCTCGTCGATGATATGCTCATCTGGGTTGGTTTCTTTTCTGGTCCCCTTTCTCCGATCGAGAAGACTACTCTAACTTTCCACTCTCTCTTTCTCGCTCCAGGCCGACAAGATCAAATTCATTTTCCTCGAGAAATCCACATTGGCTCATATCAACAAACGCGCCGCCCAGTTCTGGATGGCTGGTATCATTATGAACTTGATCGCGAGTGTTTACAAACAGCGCCAGGTGAGCGCAAAAGCCCGTCAACTGAAACGTGCGGGTAGGAACGCGAACGATGTGGAGAAGGAAGACCGTCGACACCAATTTAAGATCCTAGCTACGTTCGCATCTCCCCCTTTGGCTTTCCCCCCAAGATGCGTCATGCTCACTTGGTTCTGGTGCTCGTTAATCAGTCAAGCTTCGTCCATCAGATGGCAGCTACTCCAGGACGCTTGTGATCTGCTTTCGCCCACCTCCACCCTCGGTTACCATTCACTAAACGATGGCATAGTCGGAGGCGCAGGGTGCGTTTCTTCACCTTTTTCTTTTTCTTTTTTTTTCTTTTTCTTTCTTTTCTCTCATACAAACCTAATCTTTTTCTACTTCTTTTTCCACAGCGTCATTTCCTCGCTTCTTGGTCTTCGAGCTCAGGTCCACAAGGTCTTGGGCCCTACTTCCTCGTCGAAGTAGCCAACCAGCCCCAGTCCTTTACGACCGATCACGTAGCAATGTAGTTATACTTATCAATGTACATTCATCTATGTTTTTTCACCTTCGCAGTAATCTACAGCTCCTTTGGGCTTGATGACCAGTGCAACATAACTTGCGATTCACTATGTTCCTGATAGTAAATCATTGAAAGATGGCATCCAGTTGCTTTATATATTTTCCTGTATCAGACCCATTTGAGTTCCGTTCTAGGGTTACATATAAAGTAACTCACTTATGTGGGAGTTGAAGTATGTGAGAGCTCAAAAGTTATTTTTCTGGGACAATATACTCAGAGTATGGACATTCCTAGGTCCTAAATGAAAGGAGAAATGGTTCATGAGCATGATTACCTTGGAAGGCCAATATTAGTGGTAGTCAGCCAAAAAGGTTATGCGGTAGTTCCATCCTAGAGCTTCTGATGTGCTTTACCTTTTTCATGAAGGCTCAGTAGTCCGATCATAGAAAAAAAATAAAACTAACAATAAATGAAGCGTTTTTTTAGTTAAATCATAATACACTTAACAAAAACCTAATTGTGATATGTATGTACAGTAATAGCTCCGTAATTCCATACATTTGGGACACCCCTAAACCATGGGTTACAGGGGGGCATGGAGAAATGAAAACCTTCTCACACCTTCCAACCTGGACCTACCTTGATCACATTTCGTGTAAGTCACCGATCTCAATCATACTCAAACATGAACACCCAAGAATACTTATCATTCCAGGTACGTCCAAGCTCTCAATGACATCAGTGATGTTCATTATAGGTACTGATGCAGTGCTCATCTGGTTTCATACCTGCAGTCCAAAGATAGCACTCCGTATTACATACCGAATAGGTGATTGTCCCTATCTCCAGCTTTCATCCGCACATGTTGAGACTGACCCACATTTTTTATTCTTTCCATAGCGGACTATGGCTGTCTTTCAACTCATAACATGCGCTATATCTGAAATATCTGTGGCCATCATGTATTATTCTGCAAAATCTCAAAGCTTTGAACGCGCTACATACAATATTCATTTTACGTATTTTACTTGAATTACGATCGAACCAATCTAACCCGATCTGAATCTACCTAAACTAAAACAATCCAACTGATTCGATTTAAAAAAAACAATTCAAATCAAACCCTTGAACCAATCCGCATCTACCAATCCAAACGATCTGATTCAACCAACCCGAACTCTTTACTAACTTGAATTGAACCATTAAATTTAAACCGATTCATTTATAATCTGAAATATCAAACGGTTTACATCCAATGATTTGATTAGTTCACCTTATACTTAAGATCATTTATATTCATATTAGAATTGTTTTATAAATATTGAATTCATTTATTGATTATAAATTTTTTTTAATTGTTTGAATTCAATGCATGTGTTATATCGACATTTATATGCATATTAAAAGCATTTTATAAAGATTGTATTAATTGAGATTTTTTTTAATTGTTTAAATTCACCGCATGTGTTGTATTGAGAATTATTTCTTTATTGGATGACAAGGTTCAATATAACATTTATGTGATTGAAATTATACTGACATTTTTTTCCTTAAGAGAACACAATTTAATGAAAGATTAGCTGAAATTGACAAAAACAAAAGATGGTTGTAGACCTACAGATTTGAAATTAGTTTTGTGAGGTGAGCAATTGAAGTGTAAAGCTTGAGTCTTGAAAAGATTATTCAGAGTCTTCCAGATGAATCGATACATTATCTTCACCTCAGATGTGATATTGGGTGCACAAGCAATTGGAAAGCTGACAAAGAATGGTGGATGCTTTCTCAGCAAGTTGAGATCAGTCATTGTCAAGGTATATCAGTAGTCTATTGATGAGATGAAGTGCTTCAATCCTCATTGGGACATGATTGTTACACATCAGTGATTTTTTGTTCCCACTGTACTCTACATCCGCACCTCCTTGTTACTTTGTGATTCTCAGGCTCACCTTGAATCCCCCACTGTGATCAACCCTCAGCTGCAAACCAACCTGGATAGGCTTGAAAGCCTTGGCATTGTCAGTCCGAACAACCGCATGAGTATTGAGAACGTTCTCAATCTGGTGGGGGAAGATGAATGCAGCTGGGAGCTCAGGTCACCTCAAGAGATCTACGAGGAGAGTCTTGAAGAGGCCCGTGAAGCAGCTAATGAAGAAGTTGAGCATTCAAGCCAGCCACAGCAGGATACAGAACATGTCCCAACGCGGATTGAAGCACTTTGTCTCATCAATAGACTACTGATATACCTTGACAATGACCAATCTCAACTTGCTGAGAAAGCATCCACCATTCTTTGTCAGCTTTCCAATTGCTTGCGCACCCAACATCACATCCAAGGTGAAGATAATGTATCGATTCATCTGGAAGACTCTGAATAATCTTTTCAAGACTCAAGCTTTACACTTCAATTGCTCACCTCACAAAACTAATTTCAAATCTGTAAGTCTACAACCATCTTTTGTTTTTGCCAATTTCAGCTAATCTTTCATTAAATTGTGTTCTCTTAAGGAAAAAAATGTCAGTATAATTTCAATCACATAAATGTTATATTGAACCTTGTCATCCAATAAAGAAATATTTCTCAATACAACACATGCGGTGAATTTAAACAATTAAGAAAATTTCTCAATTAATAAACAAATTCAATCTTTATAAAATGATTTTAATATGAATATAAATTTCAATACAACACATGCATTGAATTCAAACAATTAAAAAAAAAGTATAATCAATAAACAAATTCAATATTTATAAAACAATTCTAATATGAATATAAATGATCTTGAGTATAAGGTGAACTAATCAAATCATTGGATGTAAACAGTTTGATATTTCAGACTATAAATGAATCGGTTTAAAGTTAATGGTTCAATTTAAGTTAGTAAAGAGTTTGGGTTGGTTGAATCAGATCGTTTGGATTGTTAGATGCAGATTGGTTCAAGGGTTTGATTTGAATTGGTTTTTTTGAATCAAATCAGTTGGATTGTTTTAGTTTAGGTAGATTCAGATTGGGTTAGATTTGTAATGATATAGCTCTTGGTGAAATACTTGTAACATTAGTCCTATAGGGGTTACACACCTTTCCGTGAAAGATTGTCTGGCCTACATCCTATCTACAAGGAATCACTATGACAACATGAACTCCCCATAGCAACACAAGCTGATACGTTGGGAAATGGAAACCATAGCTTGTACTGGTAGATCAAATGAGATTCTGATGTATATATATTGCTTAGTTGTTATGCTTCCTGGTTCTCCTTTTCCTTCATTGAAACATTCTGTTATTATAAATCATCATTTCTTACGTGTTCGTGAAATTGATAATTGTCTATAAACATCCTTACATGAACCAAACATGCGTGTGTAAAGAGACCTAGTACTAGAGTCATCACAAGATTGGTTCGATCGTAATTCAAGTAAAATACATAAAATGAATATTGTATGTAGCGCGTTCAAAGCTTTGAGATTTTGCAGAATAATACATGATGGCCACAGATATTTCAGATATAGTGCATGTTATGAGTTGAAAGACAGCCATACATAGTCCACTATGGAAAGAATAAAAAACACGGGTCAGTCTTGTTAGAGCAGACAGGTAAGTCTCTCTCCTCTTGCTTCTCTCACTCGCATCCGGCCCATTGGAAACCCTGTCTAAGATGGATTACATGTGACAGATGAGTAGAGAGTGTTCACTAACCTGTTAGAGCAGACAGGTAAGTCTCTCTCCTCTCACTTCTCTCACTCACATCTGGCCTATTGGAAACCCTGTCTAAGATGGATGAAGATGGGATGGGCTGGTCGGAGGAGACAAGCTATCTAGTTACATGTATAGACATAAGCTTATAGTGTTGAGCTACATAACATTGTCTTTGTCCTGTAATCCCATCTCTCATACCCCATATCTCAACACTCCCCCCCAGGACAAGAAAACATACTATCCCTCCATCATCCCTAGTTGTTGTCATGCATTGTCATGTTTCAGTGGACCTAGTGCCTTCATGAATATGTCCGCTATTTGTTCGATCCCTGGTATCCATTTTAAATCCGCTCTTTTCTCATGCAATTGTTTGTTAATATAGTAAAACTCCCTTTCCACGTGTTGTGTTCTCTTGTTTGCTGCATTGTCAGTTGATATGTGGACTGCCAAGTTGTTGTTGCAAAGTAAAAGTGGTCAAGGCAAGTCTGGGATACACTGCCAAGATATTTGTATCGGATGGGCCTATCCGATGTTCTATCACCCCGAGATATGCGATGCAGTGTCAGTAGGATTAGGTGTGATGGAATTACTATCGGTATCTAATGCTCTGACACCATATTGCAGTGTAATTCCATTGCACCTAATCCTACTGACACTGCATCACATATCTCGGGGTGATAGAACATCGGATAGGCCCATCCGATACAAATATCTTGGCAGTGATAAAAGCTGCTGTCAAATTGGCTGGGGAGAAAACCCATAGATGACAGTTTTTCAGATATGAACTTCCACCAGCATTGGCCTGCCTGTTTTGTCCCATGCAGTGCTTTCAGAAATTTCAGAACTTTTCCAGGGGCCACCAGGTTGAGCCCTGACAGTTGTCATATCCAGACATCATGGTCAAGTAGGCTGTGTAGGTATGCTGCTGTTACATCAAAACCTAACAATGGCCAGCCCATTTTTGCTGCAAATGCTATGAGTATACATAAGGTGGTGAATGTGGCTGTTGGTGTGAATGTTTCAGTAAAGTCTATGCTGTGTATTTGTGTGAAGCCTCTTGCAACAAATCTTGCTTTATAGGTGCCATCCTGTTTTATGCTAAAAACCCACTTCACATCTGTAAGGTGAGCCCTGTCTGGTAAGTCACATATTTCCCATACCTTCATGTCCCACATCTGTCGAAGTTCTTTTTTGCATGCAGCTCTCCACTTTGTTGCACCTGGGCCATGCATTGCTTCTGCATAGTTCTTCAGGATGCTTGGGTCACCAGCATTAAGTGAGGTGTGGTATCTCTGCAAGGAGTTTGTCCTGTTGTACAAGTGCATCCTTGGTGGTGAACTTCCCTAATTCCAGTGCATTTAGTATGTGATTTATATCACCTTCACTGCCAAGATATTTGTATCAGATGGGCCTATCCGATGTTCTATCACCCCGAGATATGCGATGCAGTGTCAGTAGGATTAGGTGCAATGGAATTACACTGCAATATGGTGTCGGAGCATTAGATACCAATAGTAATTCCATCGCACCTAATCCTACTGACACTGCATCACATATCTTGGGGTGATAGAACATCAGATAGGCCCATCCAATACAAATATCTTGGCAGTGCTTTTGATGGTTTGCTGGTAGCTGGCGGGTTTTCTGGTATTGGAGGTCAGTCACTTGTGAAAACAGCCATAGATGAGTTGAGGATCTTGTTGTTTGCAAGGTCAAAAAATCTCCACCCCTTGCTGCCTGGTACATACCCTAAAAAATTGCACTTCTGTGCTTGTGGTTCAAGCTTTCTGCACCATTTGCAAGGTATGTGGATGTACGCCTCTTTGCCAAATGATTGTATTCCTTCCAGGTGTGGTTTCTCACCAAAAAGAAGTTCTATTGGCATTTTATTACCTGTGTTTTTGTTTGGCACTTGGTTATGAATGTAGGCAGCACTGCCAAGATATTTGTATCAGATGGGCCTATCTGATGTTCTATCACCCCAAGATATGTGATGCAGTGTCAGTAGGATTAGGTGTGATGGAATTACTATTGGTATCTAATGCTCTGACACCATATTGCAGTGTAATTCCATCGCACCTAATCCTACTGACACTGCATCGCATATCTCGGGGTGATAGAACATTGGATAGGCCCATCCGATACAAATATCTTGGCAGTGCAGCTGTTAAGTATGCAAAAGACCAAAATTTTGTTAATAATTTTGATGTTATGAGCATTGTTTGCCCCATGTCACCTATTGTTCTGTTTAGTCTTTCCACAATCCCATTTAGATTGTGTTCATATGGATTCATTTTGTCTTTTGCAATGCCTTTTGAAGTGCACCATGCTAGAAAGTTTTTCAACATAAATTCCCCTGTGCCATCAGTCCTCAGGTGTTGTACCCTATACTTATATGATGTTCCTTGTTCAATTTGGGCAACAAAATCCATGAAGCATTGTGGGACTTTGCTTGGATTTCATATGGTTACAATTTTGGAGTAGGTGGTGGCAACATCATGGAAGGTAGCCATGTATTTTATATTTGACATACCTCCATCAAAAGGTCCAGCAATGTCTGAGATGATAAATTCAAGTGGTTGGGGCTGTTGTCCTCCTGACAGCCCCAATGTCTGAGTGCATAGGCTCTTACTTAGCAAACAGTCAGCACAGGTGAATGGTATACATTCAATCCTGTTGGGAAGTCCTGTTGCCATTTTCTTCTCAAATAGCCTCTTGACAATTCACATACCAATGTGTCTGAAACATTGGTGCCACCTAAGTGCTCTCTCTGCAGTGCTCTTTTCCGCTGGAGGGTTCTTGGGCAAAGTTATTGTGGATATCAGGGTCATTTTGGGCTCAGTGTTTGGAATAGGTGATCATTCAGGTAATTTAAGGAGCCAACAACATTTCTTGTATTTTGATTTCAATATACTTTTTCCAAACTTAATCAACAAATCATCTCCCTCAACAGAGAGATTGGCTCCTGCCTCAATTAATCTAGCTACAGATATTAAAGTGCCCCTAGCATTTTTGCAATAGTAAGCCTCCTTTAAAACTAATCCTGGTCCCTTTTTTGCAGGTAAGGTGAGTGTCCCTTGACTGGTTATATATGAAGTCAGGGCATTAGTCATGACCCCTGTAGTATTGGCTGTTGGAGTGGTTTAAAATTAGTAAGACAGCTGGCATAATTCATGACAATGTGGGACACACCCATATTGACCATTCCATGGTCATCTTTCCATGGTTCTGTCAGGGTGCCCTCACTCATGAAGATGTTGTCCAGTAAGGGGCCCTTGGTGTCAAACTCATTTCCATCTATGTCTGCTAGGTTCACTCCTACTTGGCATGGTTGAGTGTGCATGCAGGGTCAGTTGCTGGTCTAGTTGGGACTATCAGGGTTCAATTTGCATGCTGTTTCCCAACCTTCACCACCACAGCAGAAACAATATCTGTAATGATCATTATCACAGGAACCAATTACTCCTCTCTGGTCACCCAGAGCACTCCCCTACCCCCACCAAGATTTCATCAA
>MU167422.1:81295-95679 GCA_015951145.1 Cronartium quercuum f. sp. fusiforme G11
GGTTTGTGGCTGATCTCAAGGCTTGAGCTGGTGGAAAAAAATTGATGGACTGAAATTGACCTCCGGGGGCTTGAATATGTGCATATGGGCTTGATGTAGTGGGTTGAGCTCAGGCTTGAATGTAAGGGTGAGTGAGATTTCTGGCTTGGTTCAGGGTCTTTGAGATGCTTGCATTGCAGTTGGGTGACATGCTGGTGAGGTGTGGTGAAGGGATGTGAATGTGAGGTGCCAGAAAAGGAGGATGGGATGGCTACTGTTGATTTGACACTTCCATGTAGGTCCCAGTTGGGTTCAGATAATGCCCTGCCAGAATGAAAAAAAAAAAAAAAAACAATTGTGGAAAGATATCAAACTGGGTTGAAGCAAGCAGACAAAACACCAGCCATGACAGTGATGACCATCAAAACTTGAATCAGGGTCCATAAGCTTATTAAACAAAGGCATAATGGGAGTTGCCTTCAAATGAGTTTTTCCTAAACTGTCTGTAAATGTATGATGCAAGTCAGAGTGGCTTAGGACTCATTCCTCTGGCTCAGCTATTACTTCAATGTTTGACATTGAGCAGGCATCAGTTTGAGTACTCATGATGGGACATGGTGATTCTTCTATGAGAATTGTGGGATTGGCAAACAATCTCAGTCAACTTTTTAGCTCGTGCTAGGAGTGCAAGCTGGATAACGGTTTGAATTCCAATTGTGATGAGACCCAATGTAATTCCAAGACTTGCACACATGAAAGTCAGGTTTTTTTTTTTTTTTTTAAAAAAAAAAAAAAAAAAAAAAAAAAAAAAAAAAAAAAAAAAAAAAAAAAAACTTCCTTGAAGAGTGTCAAATGGGTAGTGAACAATAAGTAAGTAACTTGAAGATTGAGATGAATGTAAGGTTGTTGGTGAATAGTCAAGAATCAATCTTAGGATAAAGAACAGGATCACCATGGAATACCACTACGGTAATGGTTCATTCTTGGTGCTTATTTCGCATCTGCTGTATTTTCTCATTGAGGTAAAGATCATTGTCAGACTTTTTGTAAACTATAGTACATTTTGATGATTACTAATGACATGGGCATAATTGATTTTTGGTAATATATCAACTATTGAGGCAATATTGATGTTGTCAGCCCTTGAGTATAATGTAGTATACCACAAACTGGCAAATAAATAAACACAAAAAATAATAAAGACATCTAGACTCCAGGTTCAAGGAGCCATATAATAAATAAATAAATAAAAGCTTATATTATGTCCAATTACATACACACATATGTAACTAAAGGAGATTTTCTTCGAAGGAATGTAACCTTTTTTCTGTTACCAAGCTACACAATGGTAACCTATATACATGAAAAGGGTTATCCTCAGAAAAAGGGTTTTTCCCCTTCTGGACTGGGCCTTGACAATAGAACCAGAACCTGGAGGAAACCAACAACTAAGAGGCTCAGGTTGCAAACCCTTAGTTACTTATTAGTTCCTATGGAACAGAACAGGAAATTCAACCAAAGACCCTTATCTAATAAAGTATAAATAAAGACCCATCTCAGAGCCATGAGAAGGGGACTCACTCAAATATTACACTACCATTTTCCAAGATCTTATTTCTTAGAAATTATCTCTGATTAACAAACTTTCACTTTAGTTTCTAAAGACCTGCTTTTTTAGTCAGACTCGCACATTCCTGTCAAAATACCTTTTTTCTTGTCTTCTCCCTTTCCATCACTACTTTCACCTTACTGGCTAAAGCTTGAGTTGATTTCAGCTCAATCCTCTCACTCTATCTAAAACCTCACTCTACAATCCCTGGGATAAGTCAAGTATCAACAACTTCCCTACTCACCTAGTCCACAAAGAAACCCATCAACAAGGTTCAGACTCCTCTTCCTAGCTAAAGCACCAACAACTTAGCTAAATTATCAGGCAAGACCAACAAGTCCCCTATTACTTAGATCCGCTGGTTGGACTAAGTCTTGAGCCTACAACAAGTTCACATAAGTCTAGTTTCCGTCTTGTGGCTTATCAAGGCATGATTTCTCCTATAAACTTTTCATTCAGCCTCTATCTTGACCTTAAGTCAGAAGCTGACAGATGTAGTGAGAAAAAAGGAATAATTTACTGATCAAATACAACAACATCTCATACAGGAATTAAGATCAAGTGCTTCTTATAGATACTTATACAAAACATGTTAAGATCCTTTTTATATGTTTGATGGATTCAATCACAGGGTAAACAAGGGATACGACGAAAATTCAATAAAAACAAAAGAAAATGGATTGAAATTTGTTCATAATCCACAGTGAAGTAAGTTAAATATATACTAAATGAGGATAAAACTCACATTCAATTATATTTATCAACCGAGTTTAAAAACTTCTGAACGTAAACCATCTAAAGACTTTTCCATAGCAATTTTTTTTAATGTATCAATTTTGAGACTTGTGACTGAACCTGAACAAACGAGTTCAAGTATAGTAGAATGATTAAAGATTAAAGGTTCATTTAATGAATATAAATTATCATTTTCAGTTTTCTTGATTACTTCTAAAGCCTGTTTAGATGTGATTGAAACGAAATCAAAGTTAATCAGTAATAAAGAGAAAAAAAGAAGAGGAAGGATCAAAAACAAATATAAAATGGACATACTTTTGACAATTTACCTTCATATAGATAAGCAATTGCTAAATTATTAAATAAATAAATTGGATTTGATAAATCATTACCAACCTTTTCAAATTCCAAGATGGTCTGGTTAAAACTTTTGATCGCATTTTCCCAATTTCCTTTAGCTACATTCAATAAAGATTCAAAATTTGATGGTTTTGATGATGATAATAACGATTTTTCAACTTGATTGAGATCACCTAATTCTATCCAAGTGATAAGTTGTCTATCATAATCTTTCAAATCTTTAAAAACTTCGATAGCAAGTTCAGGTGCAAATGGTGAAAGATGAAGTGAATCTTGTTGTTGAAGTTTAATTAAATCATAATGTTGTCCAGCTAATAAGATCCCAATCAATTTTGATAAATAATGTACTCTATCTTTCCAAATCTCTTTTTCTTCATCTTTCTGTCTAATCAAAATAAAAAAAGGGGGGGGGGGGGGGGGGGATAATTGAATTCCTTAATGTCAGTGGGTTGGTAAGGTCTTTGATATATCAAGAACATACTAACGATTGATGGAATTTTTGTTTTGAAATGTTTATTAAAGATGATATAGCTTCGATAGATTCAATGATTGAGAAATCTGAATTAGGTTCTAAAATTGAAGGTAATCTTGCATAAAGTAACATTATGGAGAAAGGTAAAATATTGAAGATTTCTTTATTCGATTTGATGGTTTGTTTTATTGTATAAATCAAGTTTTTGATTTCACTTGATAAATGAGTTGATAGATTCAAAAATGTAAGAGATTGTAATCTTATGGCCCAAAGCTAGATGAAATGAGGATAGAAGATGAAATGTTAGTTTCGTGTTTTTTTTTTTTTTTTTGAAATGATATATATATATACAAAGACAATACCTCTAATAGATGAGTGGTTTGAGTTGGATCAGAATCGAGTATTTGTGTTCGAGTTTTAGATGCTATAGTACTCCATGAGTGTGTTTGCTAAAGAAGGGATATAAGAGATTATGAGTAAGAGTAAATCCATTAACTAATAAATGAATGAGTTCGCATACCATTAACTTGATCAGGGATCCATCTCCTTCACGTTGAATTTGATTATGTTTGATATTTTGTTGATCTTGTTCATCAAGGTATCGAGTGAGTAGGTTGGAGATGGGGTCTGACTATCAAAACACATTGAATGTTTAATGATAAATTGATTGGAATTCTTTTCAGGTTTTTTCTTGTACTCACTGTTGGTAAATTGGTTAATAGTGAAGGGTTAGTCAAGCCTGGAATATAAATTTCTGTTTGATTTGTTGTTTTGGTTTTAATTGGTTCGTTCATGATGTTGAGATGAGTTTTTTTTTTTTTTTTTTTTCAAAACCTCGAATGAGTCTCAATGTGACTGTATTAGTCATTGTGATGTGATGTCTTACATAATCATCCTATCCTATCATCCCTTCTTCACCTTCCAACCTCAACTCAACTCAACTCACATCCCTTCCATCATGACTTTTTCTTCCCCATCCAGAACGCGTCACAGTCCATCTCGCACATCTACATCATCATCAAAACTCAACACACCTAGAACTAGGTCGAACCGCATCTTACCGGCCTCTCATTCAGTTTATAAGAGTGACTTTGATCAATCGGTAAAGGTACCAGTAGCTGTAGTGATTCCTAGTTCAGGATCTCATCGTCTTTCTTCACGCAAAAGGCCCATTCCCATCACACCTAGTAACATGGGCGTCGAAGAGGTAGAGTCAGAGGGAAGACCGAGTCACAAGAAATTGAAAACTTCCTCATCTCATCTCACTCGTACACGATCGAGTAAAAATTTAAAAGTTGAACATGGTAGTGGTTCTGAGGATGAGATGGCACTTAAACCTGTAAAAACAATTAAGCGTTCCAAATCAATATTAACAACATCTGATACCGAATCAACGGTCAACCGATCCAGTTCCATAAACAACCGTGTCAAACCCGATTCGCAACATCATTCACCTCAACCCGGCCCTTCCAACGCTGCTCTTACTACCATTCGATCCAGCCCTAACGGAACTCGAGATAACCTATCTGCCAACGTAGATGAGTGCGAAGGTACTACAGCAGAACTTGGAAGTACAAGAGCTCGATCGCCAAGGTTAAGTCAAAAAGATCGACAGAGAATAACAGACGATAGGCCAAAAGAGCGTCGATCGAGCGGATTATTACTGAGCGAGAGTTGTCTCTCAGATGTAGATGCACGCTGTCTGACCGCTGTGGATGAACTTTTGAGTGGAGAAGTTGAAGAAGAAGATGAAGAAGAAGAAGAAGAAGAAAAAGAACCAATGGCTGTACAACGATCACTGTCACGATCACCTACTAGAATATCATCACCTTTACAGATTGCTTCACCTACGATCAGATCTACGAGAGTAAATGAAAAACAGAAGAATGATTTTCCCAAATCGGTCAAGACGGTAACTCAGGTTGTACCTGCTTCAACTCGGGCTCGAGAGAAGGAGAATAGGAAGACGATCAACGTTCAGGAGAAAGAGCAGGAAGAGAATTCAACTAGTAAGGATTTACCAGCTTCAAACCGAGTCAACGAGAAAATAAAAACGACAAATAAAGTAGTATCTGAGAAATCAAGGAATTCACAAAAGAATAAATTCACTAAAGAGGAGGCCTTACCGGCCCTTCATAAACTCCTTGATCATCTCTCCGGTAACTCACCACTTCCTATCAGGATAGAAGATTTAGGAGCAAATCGACAAACGATTCTCGGCTCTACAGAATGTTTAGTAGGGTTAGAGAAGGTAGAGATTGAATTGAGAATGTTATTAAATCGAACTATAGGTGAAGCTGAAGGCAATGTCTTGTTGCTATGTGGTGGACGAGGAAGTGGGAAGACTGCGGTGGGTGGGCTATAGACAAATATGCCATCAAAGATGGTTAAAAAAAAGCTGACAAGAAAACCTCACGGTCTTTTCGATTGTAAATACAGGTCGTGAAGCGATCGCTAAAACTTTTATCAAATCCAGCACTTTATGGGGATGATGGATTTATTACTATTACTCTCAATGGTTTAGTACAAATCAATGATAGATTAGCATTACGAGAGTTAGCACGACAATTACTTTTAGCTTTGAACGCGAATCAATCTGAAGTATTAGGATCATCAGATGAAGAGTTTACGGAAATAGGGGTAGGTCAATTTACTACCTATGCTAATACACTTAAACATCTACTCGCGCTCCTTGAGCCTAAGGCGAGTACGAGTCAAACTACTGGACAAGTTTCAAAGCCGTTAGTGATCATACTAGAAGAGTTTGACCGGTTTGCGGAACTCGATCGTCAGGCTTTCCTTTACACGCTTCTAGACATCGTTCAAGGATCAAAGCGAACGGGTGGGATTTGTGTGATTGGGACCACAGCCGTTGTGGTGTGTGTATATATGATTAAATTTATCCGTGCGCGTCCAAGTTAGGACAGAAAGTGAGTCTGACTTTTTGAGGTCTTTGACTCCGGGTTGTGAGTTTGTAGGACTGTTTAGATAGATTAGAGAAACGAGTTAAATCTCGATGTCAATCTAGGATTCAGTACGTAATCGGACCACAGAAGAAAGTAGATCGAATTGAGCTTGTACGCTCGTTACTACTTCTATATCCTCCTTTAAAGGTTTCTGAGGCTGAGGAGCAAGAAAAAGAAGAATCAGCTCGGGCCTTCAGGGAGGTATGGAATGTCGAGCTTGAGAAATTTTTAGGTCAAAAAGTTGTTGGGGATTGGCTTGACCGAATTTTTGGTCTCATATCTGAAGGTGTACCAAAGGTCTTACAGGACTTGGTCAGTCGCTTTTTTTTTGTTTACTAGATCTCTTAATTTCTTTGTCAACTGACTTTACGCTCGAGTGACCAATTGGAATTTAGAATAGGCTAGTGGCTAAGATCGCTCAAGCACTTGAACAAACGGGCGAGCTGAGCGTTCCCATCCTCGAAACTTTAGCTTCGGACTTGAAACCGAGGAATATCTCAACTCAGCCATGGTGGGCCTCCGAGCTTGGCACACTTGAACTATCCATCCTTATTTCAGCCAAGCACCTTACCACCATACATCCCAATGGACTCTTTAACCTGGAGATGTGCTGGGATGCTTATCGAAAACACATTCGTCGGAGCGCTATAAAAGCTGATCAAGATCAATTAGATAATCGAACACTTCAACACCTTAACACTCGCTCACAGGTCTATGGAAGGGATGCGTTCGAAATGGTTCGTCATGACTTGATTTTTCTTACACCTCTTACATACTCTTTTTTGTTCTCACACTTTGCTTTTTTTTTCTTGTTGTTGTGAAATTGGAACTATTAGGGATGGGAACGACTTTGTCATGCCGAACTGATCCTTTCTACTTCTGCTAATACTCTAACACGTGGTGTAGGTTTAATTAGTCGTAGATTTGAATTTTGTAAATTGGTTCCATTTATAGGACAAGTTGATAAAGTTATAGCCAATCGATCAGAATTAGCTAGACATTTAAAGCAATGGTGTAAAAATTGGTCAGATTGAGATATTGCATACATAGATAGATTACTTGTAGAGAGAGGATGTTTTTCTTAGGGGGGTATATTTATACATACCATAATCTTTACTTCTTATCCACTTTAGAGTGGTATGTATTTCATTTTATTTTTTGTTATTCGAAAAAAGGATTGATGAGTAGTGCCTCAGCTGATTCTTTTATGATATGGGAGAGAGACAGAAAATGATAAAGTATTACATTGTGTTAAAAATTTTTATTTTTGGTCACATTGTCTTATTTATTTGATACCTTTTTTTTGGGGAGAGACCAAATAACAGTGGTTCTCAAATATGACCCGGTTGCCAAAACAAGCCCGGTACACCCATTTGATTTTGACACTGGGTAGACTGGGCACGTGTGAACTCAAAAACAGGGACATGTAAGTTTTGAAAAAACCACCCCTCAGGGGCCTCCACGACACTTCTCGCGCAGCTTGACCAACCATACCACGAGCGAGCACCAAGAAGAATTCTGAAACCGCTCCTGACGGCCCCTCACCTCTCCAACAAACCACCTCCAGCTCTAACACCCAGAATATGTCTGTTGGCCTCGAAGAACTAACAGATTTAGGGTCCGCGCAAACTCAACCATACAGGCTTGTTTGTTATCTTTGCGTGAGATCCGTTTGATTCGCGGGGACAAGTAGCGCTGATGATTTGCTTGTACGAGGCCATGCCCCAAGATTTACAAGCAAATTTTCGTCCTCTGTTTGTTTGGGTTGGGGAGAGGGCTTCTTCCCAGCCTCTGAAGAATCCAAAGATGATGTGAGAAGCTACTGAGTAGTAAGGAAATGAAGATGACGGTTGTGTTGAAATTGATGTCAGTTGGGTTGAGTTGATCCAGAAACATTGCGCCATCCAAGATTCTTTCGGAGCTTGGTTTGAATGGTGATGGATTGATTGTAGTGAGTGGTCCGCTAAGAGGGCTTACCTGAAGGCCAAAAAAAAAAAAAAAAAACCACTTCAGGTAAGCTAAGACATTATGAAAGAGTGTTCAAAGTGGGTATGTAAGGAGCGAGTTAAACTCTGGTGGTGTTAACCAACAAGGCGAGGAGAGGGTGGGAGGGGATAAAAATGTGAATGATTTAGCTGGGTGGTCGGGTCCGAAAAAAACAAAAAGTCTGATGTGTCAGTCTCAACCCGGTTCACATCCAGTTGTTACAGTCAAAAAAAGGAAAAAAAAAACCGACTGGGTGTACCGGTGTTGTTTAACAACTGGTGGGGTCATGATTTGAAAACCCACTGATAAAGAAGTTATGAATGTTTATTGTTATTTTTTGAAGAAAATAAATATAAGAAAGAATGGAGAGATAAAGTCATGGAGTATTATTATAAATTCAAAAACAACAACAAGAAGAAGAAGAAGAATGATAATATAGAAGAGGAGGAAAAACAATGAACTCGAACTTGATTGAACAAAACTTGGTACTTTGATTTAATTTAATTTTGGTTGATTAGTTGGTTATATATGATTGATTATTTGAATCTTAATGAAAAGATGACAACTCAATGATTACTACTCTTCGTAAGTAATTTTTAGTTTTAGTTTTTGATTTTTATTTTTTTGATCACCTTTCTTGTATGACTTATTACCGTTGAAAAAATGACTTGAGCTATCAGTTCGTTCCGATGGCTCTTGATTTCTGTGATTTTCAAGTTGAAATTCTTTCTTCACCATGTGTAATCTTCAAAGTCAATTTCACTTGATGCCTTTTTTTTTTCATGATAGAGCGATAGTCTGATTTGTTTTCTTTTTCTTTTCTTTTTTTTTTTTTGGTTTTTTTTCGGAGTTTTATTTTTCCGATCCCCGCTGTTCGGGTCCATCTTCCGAACGCCGTTGTCACTGCTGGTCGGTCTTGTATTGGACTTTTGGAAAAAACTGGTCTGGCCACCCTGATCGAGCTGGGCCTTTGGTGATAAAAATATATTAACCCAAGGCGATAACTTCTCCTACGGTACTCTTGCTTGATGTTGATTGACGGTGAGCGTGTGCGCCGAGTCAACAGTTCCCAGTGTGGTTGTGTGAGGACTTGCTCATATAGTCAGAAAATGAACTAGTCAATTGACACAATCGCTTTACTAAACGTTTTTGAAATTAACCGGAGAGTCATCGAGCATTATCAGTCTCTTTCTCATCATTTAGTTATATCATTTCGAATCTTATCACTCGCTTTCTCATCATTTAGTTACATCATTGAATTTTTCCCTTCAAGACGGTGATTACGCTTTGATATCCAATATCTTCTAAACCTGAACAACAATATGAGTGTGACACAGCCACCAATAAAAGATGTGAAGATGTTTTTATATTTTCGAACTTTATTTTGGACAATGGCAGTGAGCATTCTTTGCTTTTTTTTTTTTTTTTGAATAACCATAAAAAGATAAGAAAAAAAATATGAAATTTGTTTTAGATTTCTCAAAATACGATTTCATTCTCTATCTGTTTTTTTTTTTTTTTTTTTTTTTTTTAAAAAAAAAAAAAAAAAAAAAAAAAAAAAAAAAAATTTTTTTTTTTTTTTAAAAAAAATTTTTTTTTTTTTTTTTTTTTTTTTTTTTTTTTTTTTTTTTTTTTCAAAAAAAAAAAAAACAGATTTTTTCCATCTTTTTCATAGGATGTCTTTTAATTGGAATGTCTCGAGCAAAGGTCCATCGACATCCTTCGGTGATTGCATTCTTAATTAGTTCTTGGTTGGCCAATTGGGTTGAACTTCTTCTTTTTTTTGGTAACGTTCAAAAACCTGGTAGTCCTGGGCCAAGGACACATACTAACGGTAAGTAAAAGGTTATGTTGAAGTCTGAAAGTCAATCTTATTGTCCATTTGGTCATATATTTATTTGAAGTGCCCGATGGACCCATAAAGGCTCTTTGCAATGCCAATGCTCTTCTCATTGCTTATTTCTGGGTTCTTGTGCCTGGATTTGCAATGGTCTTTGTGATCGAAGTAAGTGATTCTTTTTTTTTTTTCTCTTTTTCAACATTTATTTCGCCAAGATTTATATCAAACTTCAATCCTCTCAGCGATTACCTAATTTCACCTCATTTTACGTTATCCACTAGGTTCTACGACTCTTATTCGGACTTTGGCGTTTTACAAATAAAAATTCAACTACATCCAGCCTTCATAGACTAGCACCTGAACAGACAATGAATCAAAGAAGTTATACCACTGAAACGATTGATAATTTTGATAATGTTGAGAAAGGAAGGGCGAACACAGCTCCTTTAATCCATCGAAACAACCCTTTTATGAAGTTAATCAATCGAAAGAACCGTTATATGAATTCGAACAATCTGAAACATTGGTTTTACAGGTTCCAAAAGACCTTCTGGAAGTTGTTTCCTTATTCACCAATTCTCACCGCACTTCCTGGACCCATCATCATTGGTATCAGTTTGGGAAAATCTGGTTTCAAGGAAGTTCATGGTAAGTTTATCCTATAGTAAGTAAAAGGTTATGAGGGTCGAACTGTGCCAGAGATGTATGGCCCAGTCTTGAACAAAGAAGAGGTTATTGATTATTTTTTGAGTGTTTGAACCCAGCAAATCACTTTGTCTGTTCAACCACCGAAATTGAAGCTCAGAGAAAGTTAGGCATAGTAGGTGTGATAAGCTTGGCACCGACTAGCTTTTTCGGTAGTAAGCTGTTTACTAAATCGATCAAGTTTTAAATCACTAAAAGCTGACAGGAGAACACCACGTTCCTTTTCTCTCTCAAGTTTTTGCACTAATTGTATATATCTATCTTCATTTTAAAACACCTCCTCAAACTCGCTCCCCTTTAAGGTCACCTCTCTTACTTAAACTTGGGGTAGTATCTGTTGTCACTGCTTTTGGTGGTTTTCTTCAATGGTTCATTAAAGCTACCGCGGGCGGGTACCGTGGTTCAGGACTTTCTGGTTATGGTCAATGGCCACCCCTTTATATGGTTTTTTTCCCTGTGATATGTGCAGCAGTCTTTATTGAAAAAGCTATACTTGAAGAATGGAAATCTTGGATTAAATTTAAAAATTGAATGTGTATCTTTAAATGTATATTAATGTTTGAAATCAAGTTTTGGTTTGTAGTGTTTAACAAAATAATAATTTTTAATATTAGTCTTGAGTTTATTTCTTTCTGAATGATTGATGGAATGATGTCAAAAATTTTAATAGTGTGCTTGTGATTCAAAAGGTAAAAACACTTCACACAACACACTTTCTTTCTTCTTCACAAAACGTACGATAAGTATTTTTTTGATGTTTAGATGCAAAACAAAGTCATTCAGGCCATTCTTCGCTTATGATTTTTTTTTTTTTTTACTTGTTGTTTCAGAAAAACGGCACAGATGTGATGATGGAATGTACACACTCGGTTACGTCATCATCAGGTGTCACGTAATTACGGAGGATGTGAGGTGGATGGATGGTTGCTGACTAATCATCGGATATGAAGTCATAGTCGAGATCGAATTTGGTTTATGCCCTCCTCTCCTTCCAACCGTCGCAACTTTGCAATTTCCTCAACTTCAAACAAAAGACACTCAAATCTCGAATAACCAATCAACACGTACTGTACCATTGGACCGAACAATTAGAAGTATCTATAAAGCAGTCGATGACCACCAAGATCACTAATCCTCTCCACAGTACAGGTAAAAGATTTTGTTTTGAACTCTGATATCAAGATTCGAAGGAGCGCATTCATAACCAATTTCTGATTTAATCTCCTAATTACCAATCAAGAAAAATTAGTCTTAACAGGCGAACATGATAGATCTAAAAATATCGTAGAAACCATGATTTCCAATAGGTCCGCTCACTATCACACCACTTGGAATTTCTCACGTTTATTTGGTCGTCAACGAAATCAGTTTGGTCAGCCATCGATAATTAATGAGGTGGTTACTCAAAATAAGAATGCCTCTGATCGACTTAAGATGATCAAGGGACATATTGACAAATGATGTTACTCATGAATTCCTTAATTTGATTTTGAATTATATTTATATATATATTTCATCAATGACTTTTTTCCCACCTCGGCATTTGGTGGTGGATTCGATTGGTTTTACTCATTTGACCCACTCTCTCTTTCTTGCATGTTTTATCATGAAATCACTTCTTTTGTACCATTGATTGTTTTTTTTCATCAACTTTATTCATTTCCATTTCAAGACTGATTTTAGTGATTTACTTGGTCATTTGTATCAAAATTTCAAAGTCTTTATAGAGATAGGACAGGGAAAATGGAACACTTGCTATTATCAAAGTGGTTCTATATAAATTAATTCAAGTAAACCAACCTAAAAGAAGGTTCACATTTACATTTTGCAATAGGGAATCATGATCAGTTACATAGTAAAAAAGGAATGTATAGTGTCCATGTGAGAAGTTAATTTTTTTAAATATAGATTTGGAAAGAAAGGTCTGGGTAGCTAGTGATGACTGCTGATATCTGTAAAGAGACAGATGTCTCGGAAGTGCTCCAATTAACAGTTGACCTGGTACGAGCAGGTCACAGAGTGAGCTGTGAGCAGAGAGCGCGCGAAACAGAGGCTCGACAAAAATGAGCTGACCTGCAATAAGCAAGGATCAGAAGAAAGGATGAGACAAGACAAGAAGGGATTTGATCTGAGGAAAACGACATCGAAAGCAACACATTCAGCACAAGGAAAACGACAAAACAGCTCTAAGGGAACGAAAAGTACTTACTCTGATTCTCAATTCAATAATGGATGAAGAGAGAACCGGAGTACGTGAATCTGTGCTCTTATATCAGAAAAAAAAGAAACCCATGTGTCTTAAAACAAACAAACATAGCACGTGCAATATCCAGTTGCATCCCAAACTCGTACTAACTGTTTCAGTTACTCTGTTTCTATCACACCCCTTTTTCTTTTGTTTTACATTTCCTAGACTTGTCTCATATCTCTAACAGTTCGCTTGCTTTAGTGTCTTACACTTCACCAGCAGGTTTGAAGTGATTGAAATGAAGTTGCCTGCTTTTAACTCCTTACACACTGTATCTCAACAATATCTTTATTCTGATTTGTAGCATTCAGTATGGTTGATAGCTTTTTCAATTACCAAACACCGAGTCTACAGAAAATGTGCCCGATGCGGGAGTGTACACTTTTCCGTAGAAACTTACCTTTTTTTCTCACTTTTCCCCAAATTTTTTCCCACCAGACATGCTCACCAGTATCTGGTGAGCACCTCTCAGTGGCCTGACTGGGCCTAATTCCTCAGTGATGCATACTCTGGGGACAAAGCTGGGTCAAAAAAGGGATTTTTGCTGGAGAAACTTGGAAAGAAGTACACTCCCCACATCAGGTGCATTTTCTGTGGACTTTTTGAAAAACATGGTACCACAGCTTGCATAATGAGAAGTAAGGTTTATGGGGTACTGTAAAACCCACAGAAACTGGGAACACAGCCACCACCCATATAGAGTCTAATGAGGAAGACTTTATAGTGTGAGAGGTTTGGATGCACAACTTATTATTTCAATTTGGGACTTTGAAGAAGAGTAAAAAAAAAAAAGAAAAAGAAAAAGAAAAAAAACTTCATAATTTTGGTAGAAAGAGACAAGTACATATCATTTTAACCACACTAAGATGTTCACAGATCAAGGATAAGAAAAAAATCAATTAAAAATGGATGATTGAAGGCCCACCTTAACACATGTCCTGTGACATCTGCCCGGAAGGGAATGTGGGTTTGTAGCCTCCAGTTTATGACCCAACATATCTCACATTGATCTTGTCCTGGGCTAAACATCATGAACATCCCTGTCCATGAACCTTACAGCTACAATATGTGCTAGCTCATCAGCTTGGCACCACTTGTTGAGCTTGATGAGTGGCCATGAGCATCTGAGTTTTGTGCTTGTTTTTACCATTGTAATGCCCCCTCTACAATACTGAGGGAAGCATCAAAGCTTCAATGGGATTGTTTGAAGACTTCCTTAATACTGTAGATGGTGGTATTATAGCTTCAGATTGGATGCCTCCCTTTTTAGTACACAGCAAGGTCCAGCAGCCAGTTCAGACCCCCTCTACATCACCATGCCAAAAGCAAATCTCATTGCTTTGAAGTACCACTGCCAAGATATTTGTATCGGATGGGCCTATCCGATGTTCTATCACCCCAAGATATGCGATGCAGTGTCAGTAGGATTAGGTGCGATGGAATTACACTGCAATATGGTGTCAGAGCATTAGATACCAATAGTA
>MU167423.1:5727-19742 GCA_015951145.1 Cronartium quercuum f. sp. fusiforme G11
ATTCAGCTTGGTTTAATCCGAGCTGTTGGAATTCGATGAATCTGCCCAGTTTCATCGAGTTATAAAACTCCGCAGCAAGCTACATACGCTAAGGTACAATACCTGAATGTGCTTCGATTTCCTTTGCCATCAAAATCTGCCCTCACACTCCTGATTGAAGGGGGATTTGATGGCATGGGCATATGTACCCAGGCCATCGACAACTTTTTGGTTTTTGGACCAAAAAGATTGATAAGGGGGGTAAGCGGGAAATGGGGACTTTAGGCAGGCAGTGATTCAGAGTCTGTCGCTCTCAGGCCAGTTGTTCGGCTTTTGTTATAAGCCCCTCCTCCGGAGGGGGAGGGGCTTAGTTAAGCTAATAGGTTTGTATCCCATAAATGTACGGCAAAACAGGGCATGTGGACCTAGTTTTGAAGAAAAGACAGTGCATTTGATAAGGTGATCGATAAAATCACGCTGGATTTGAAAACCAAAAGGGCTCGATATGAGTTAGTTGGATATTTGGTTAGTGCAAAAGAAACTGAACCGAAATGAGCGATTAAAGAAGGTCCCCTTGGAATCCTCCCATCAAGCAATTTTTATTAAAAAAAAAAACTGATCTTGATTGAACATAAACAAACCTGATGGTCGAATCGAGGGATGGATATTCCTCTGATTCATCAATTGATCTAACAAATCATCCATTCTCTCATAATTCATCAGAATTCCTTAGAGTCTATGATTTTGGCTCAAATTTCGAACTACAAATGGCTACACCTGTGTGCGATGTGAAGCTGGTCAGCCCTTCTTAGAGGACCAAAGATTCCCTCTCAAGGGAATCTTCTTCCTTGACTCCCTTTTTTTTCGGGGAAACTGAAAAGGGGGATCTCCTTCAAAGAAGGAGGAGTTTCAATACTCCTAAGTTTTGTTTGGGGGCATAAGCTGGGAGTGAGTGGAAGTGGAGCATCATTTTCAAAACCTTCCACGCCATAAGTCCCTCGTTCCTTGGCAAGAACTGGTCCTCACAAACTACTGAGGAACATTTGGGACTTGGTTCAATTAGTTCCAGACCTAAACTGGCACTTTTGATGGAGCCAATGGCTCTCATTTGGCTTCAAGTGTTCTTTGGTATGTCTGTGAATCAATGATTTTCTTCTTCTACATGTAAGACAAGATGCTGGATCAGTAAGCATTAGACAACGTGAATGAGAAGTTCAAAGAGAAAGAAAACAACAGATCTTTGGTTTTTAATTGACACTCTTCTCAAAAACAACAATTACTTGCTAACCATGACCACTACACATAAGTTTACCAGTCCTGAGTCTCATCTCAAGGGATTTTTCAGAGTTGAATCTGAATAGAGATTCATTGAGACACAGTGGCAATTCAGATGAAAGGTTTGAAGACATTCTTCACTGTCCTACCAAACACTTGGGGTGCAACAATTTGACTCCCATCCTTGACAGGTATGGGTCACGATTAATGGTCACAGTAACTTTGTTTACACGCACTTTGATGTGTGTACATGTGTTGTGGGTATGGGGTAGGGCGAGTGGTCAGATTTGCTGCTTGCCTCTCTTTCCCCAATTTTGGAGGTCAGAGGTCAAACTTTGGAGGCGGCCCCTAAATTATTTAGTGATAGAGGCTGCCACTGCACGGGTTTTTTCACAGATTTGGTAGCCGACCTCTAAATTTAGAGATAGAAGCGCACCACTGCGGATGCTCTTAGACAGTAACTGGGTTGACGACACTGTAGCATGTCGGTCGGCGGGGGAGGGCTGCTGCGGGTCGCTTTGGCTGGGACCGGTACAGACCGATGGGGGTGCTTCTAACCCTAATGATGATAGAGGTGTCACGGACCGCAGTCAGGTCACACTTCCGAGTCGTCTGGCTGTTTGCGTTGCCTCAGACCAGTCCAGCATATCATCGATCCCGACCCCCTCAAGACTAGACAGGATGAGGTATGTGCACGACAGCCCTGTTTATTCTCTTTGTTAGCTCTATCACGCAGGCGGTCCTTACCCGTATGTTCCCCGGATTCTTGAACTTAGCAAAATTTCAGTGTCAAGCGTGCGATCATCCATCCGGGAGTTGCTCGAGGCTAGCAATGGGGAGAAGAAGCGGAAGTTCGCGGAGACTGTGTTAGTTGAAAGGCAAAATGTACTTCAAGTCAATCTTTCTTACCATTCTTTCCCTCCAGCGAGCTCCAAATTGGGTTGAAGAACTACGACCCTCAACGAGACAAGCGTTTCAGTGGCACCATCAAGCTCTCCCATGTTCCCCGTCCCCGAATGACAGTCTGTATCTTGGCCGATGCTGCTGATATCGACCGAGCAAAACAAATTGACCTTGGTAATTGCATTTGTCCCGTTCACCTCAGTTGCTCGTCCTTGACCGGCCCTTGACTAAGCTTCTCTCCGCCTTTTTACCAATTCAGAATATATGAGCGTCGACGATTTGAAGAAGCTCAACAAGAACAAGAAGTTGGTGAAGAAGCTTGCGAAGAAGTACGATGCTTTCTTGGCCTCCGATGCATTGATCAAGCAGGTATATGGGCAGCCCTATTCCCAGCGTCGTTGTTATGCGCTCAGATGCACATTCTCACTCTTTCTCCCTCCAGATTCCCCGTCTGCTCGGCCCCGGTCTCTCCAAGGCCGGAAAGTTCCCCACGCCTGTGTCTTCGGCCGACGACCTGACAAACAAGGTTACTGACATCAAGTCAACAATCAAGTTTCAGCTTAAGAAGGTCCTCTGTCTCGGTGTCGCTGTTGGTCACGTTGAGATGACTGAAGATCAGCTTCTCGGTAACACCATGTTGGCCATCAACTTTTTGGTCTCTCTTTTGAAGAAAAGTACGTCTGTAGCCACGTCCCTCTCTCCCGATCAGCTCACTGACCCATTGTCATCTTCTTGTGTCATTTTATCTTGCAGACTGGCAAAACGTCAAGTCGCTCCACCTGAAGGCTACCATGGGCAAACCTGCCCGACTTTTCTAAGCGTTGTTCGCTCGCGCCCCGTCACTTTCGTTTCTCATGACCTGGTACATGATGCCTGTCGTACTAAAAAGCTTTCGCACGCTTATACCAACCGCCCAAGCTCGCAGGGATTGGATTGGGAGCTGGACATCTTACCACATGAAATCAGTTGAAATGAAACCTTTTCATATGTTTGCATGCAACTTGGTAGTTTTTGCATACTAGATATGCCCCAAAATGTTCCGGTCTTTCCAGTGTTCTCTTCTGCCCTTCGCAATCTGGGGTTCCCTGACATGCAGAAGTCAATTGAGTCACACCAGCTTCTTTTCAAGCTGATGGTTCTGTGAGTCATTTATGAGGAGGTCCCACCCAGGCTCTTCCAGGGGGTAGGTGCCACCGACCTTCGAGGTCTTCAAGAGTGGGCTAACAGTGGGGCTTGCGGGCGGAATAGTGACAGCACCGTAGCTTGTAACATCTGCCAAGTCTTTTACCCCCCACTGCCCATGTTTACGAACGAGACGATCAAAGATTTTCCTCGACATCATATGTGAGTTAGCTTGACAAAGGCCATCTAGCGCGGCAACATAACAGCCACTTGAATCAATGGACGCACGGACCTCTCGTACCCACAGCCTTTTACCTCCTCGCCAGGAAGACTCGCACTCATGAAAAGGCTTGAGGTCTTGTTTCATCAGGCGTGACCCTCTCGCACCCTGTGTTCCTCTCATCATTCCACTTTCGTATCGTTCAGACTATTCAGCATTGTACAGATCTGACGAACGAAGCAAATGTGCTGTGGATTCGTCTTGGTGAATTATAAGAGGTGATATCAATACCGATAGATCGTTTTCCACTGAGCTCAAGGAGTATCTATGTGCTTTGTTTTTTTATGGAACTACAGAGGCCGGCGTTAAGCTGGGATGTCCGAGTTGGTCCAAGGAGCCAGATTTAAGTAGGGCATTATATCGCCTGATGATTCCTGGTAGGGAAACCTGCGTGGGTTCGAACCCCACTCCCAGCATTTTCTTTTGTCTTTTTTTTTGACATTTTAGTGTGTTGTTGTGTGTCTCAGACAAAGTTTGGCCTTGTTACTGTGAGAGCCAATCTGTCATAAAGAAAAAAAAAAAAGGGGAGGGGGGGGGCCTTTGTTTTGTCTGGATTTCTAAGCCTGTAGTATCATGTGGAATACTTGTGATATGATGTAAACTGTTCAACTAAGGTAAGTGTTATGACCATGTGGGCATAACTAAGATTGAAGGGGTGAAGGTATATCCCAATCTATCTATAACATGAGCAAAAATCCCAGAATGAGATTGGAGGGTTACAAAAGGAAGATATTAATCAACTTACCAATCAAGACATATGGGTATGACTTCATGTATAGTTTTTAAGCATCTGACTTTGAGGTACCCAAACCTGATCCAAAGATACCTTTGAATCAACATGCATGTATGATAAAATAAAGTAGGACCCAACATAAATTATATGACGACCAAAAAAAAAAAAAAAAAAAATCATTACACATCTTACTGCTATAGAATGAACTTGTATGAGTGCCAGCCCTGAGGACTGCACAGCAGTCCCATAGATTGAAAAGAGACAGGATCATGTGTAAGGGATGTGATACATATTGTACACATATATAAGATACATAGTGTAACGTACAGGAATAGTAGTGTAATATTGAAACCACACCTCAGGCTCATTTTCAAGAGTCATAAGCATGATAAAATACTTATGACAGGAGCCACATTACAGGTCCTGTCCGTGAAGTAATGGCTGAACCACATATTAGCCATATCACAAAAGTGAGTTGTTGGGTACATAAACCATTCTCTCCTACTTAGAAGTTGTTTCTCTCTCTTCACCTTTTATTATACAAACCAAAACCAAGAACCACTAGCATAACATTGAGGAGGACTCATAAATAAGTATTTACTCAATAGTGCCAGGTCTAACAGGTGTAAATAAGAGAACATTCATAAGATCCCTCAGATAAGGTATGGTTGAACTTCCTCTCTTAGGATCACTTGACTGTGAAGACTCTGCAAGGTTTGGAGACAAGAACACAAATCCAGAAAGGAGATAAAAGCTATCACCTTCAGCTTAAAGCCTGTATTACAAAGAACTGGCTCTTGTAGATAAATGTCCTGTCTCATTCATTGACAAGAGATCTTAACAACTCTACCTCAAATTTCATTTATCAATAAGGAACTAACAACCTACTGTAGATAAGATTGAACAACCACAAGTCCTTATCTCTCTCAAATCACTAACAAGTTTAAGCCTCACTCAAACCAACAACAAGTTTAGGTAAATAAAACTCCCGCCCTGCGGCTTATCAAGGTATGGGGTTTTAGTCTTTCTATTTAGCCTTCTCTCTAAAGCAGTCAAAGGCTGACACAGAGGCTGTCATTGACAGAGCTTGGCCAGCCTCATTACGGTTTCCTTACTCCTTCTGTGCAACTCAAACCAGCATCCAATGCTCAACTTCCGCACAGCCAAAAGTGAACTCCAAAACAGGCATTCGGATTGCTATATACGTCAACAGGAAGACAAGGGAAGACATCATTGAACGTCCGGGTCAATGTAGCCTATATGGAATAAGGGCGAAAAACACCACACGGGCAACTTTACTTCCCAAGCTCAGTATTGAGCTGACCAGGGCCTCATTTAACAATACACAAAACTTGATCACCAGAGTGCATTTCTTCAACTGAAAGAGTGACCCCAAGAAGTACATACTACCTAATAGATCATATGTAAAACATATCCTTGTTTTATGTGGGAACTCTTGACAATTTTTGGAAACGAGGTTCAAATGCATTGTTGCTGTTGCATATAGAAATGTAAAAATCACATAAAGAAAAGTGCTTTACAGGATAATGAATAATCAGGTACTAAATATCAAACCAAGTCAAAACGAAACTTTCCTGGCTACTTACTAATCATACAACCCCAGGTCAAAGAAATAATCAATCACAACCTATCATAACTAATTTAAGCCAGAATAAGACTAATTCCAAAAGCACAGTTTATGAAAAGGCTTGAAGATCAGTCATGGCTTTGCCGAGTATCAATGTGTGAATATCCTGTATTACAAATCAAAAATGTAAATCAGCCTTGAGTCAAAGCCGCAATTCATGAGACCCTCATAACTGTTATAGAGGACTAACATGAGTGCCTTCATACGTATTGGCGACCTGTAAATTTCCAGCAATTCGCCCCAAGTGATATTCATCTGAAACCGCATTACCACCCAAAATGTCTAACAAAACCCGCGCGTGATGTAATGCTTTTCCGCAATTGTTCCGTTTTAAAAGCGATACCATCTCGGCTATAAGTAAGTTCAAAATACCACTTGAATCAATACATGTAATACATAAAGTACGAAAAATATTGAAAACTTACGACACCAGGTCCCTTCGTCTTTCATTCGACCCAATTGGATGGAGGCACATAGTCCAAGAGCAGCTTCGGTGTTGGCATCTACTAACTTCTTTTGTACAAGTTGAAAACTCGCCAAAGGTCGATTGAATTGGACTCTATCCAGAGCATATTCTCTTGTCCGCTTTACACAATCTTCCAACGCACCAATCACACCGAAGGATATCCCTAACCTAGCGCTATTAAGGCATGAAAATGGCCCTTTCAATCCACTCACTTTCGGAAGAATGTTTCCGGAAGGTACAGGTACCGAATCCATATAGATTGAACCGGTGATACTTGCCCTTAGGGCGAGCTTGTGACTGATCTTTGGGGCCGATAAACCTGGCATTCCCTGTAGCATGAGATTTTCCAAAGTGTACAAGCATGATGAGAGAATGAAAACATCGAGAACATGCCTATCTATGTCCCTTACCTTTTCTAATATGAACCCTCTTATTTTTCCATCCCATTTGCACTTAGCCCAAACCACAAATACATCTGCGATAGGCGAGTTGGTGATCCAGGTCTTACTTCCATTCAAGACTGAAAGTAAATTCACAAGATTTGAGGTTCAGCTCGACTGAGTAATTTCAGTATATAAAAGATTTGCACATACCGAATCCACCTGAACCATCGGAAGCTTCAGTGGCAGTAGTCAGCATACCGGAAGGATCGGATCCATGACTGGGTTCAGTGAGGCCAAAACAACCAATCATATTTCCGCTGGCCAACTCCGGCAAATAACGTTGTTTCTGCTCTTCTGACCCGAATTCATCTACAATGTGGAATTAGGATCTAATCCGAGTATACATGAATGTAGATCCAGATGATATAATGACTTACTGATGGGATGCATAACCAAAGAGGACTGTACACTCATAGCTGATCGGTAACCCGAATCCACACGTTCGACCTCACGCGCAAGCAGTCCATATGCAACAGTTGAAACCTAATCATTGCCGCGAAAAGAAAAATGCTGTGAGTACAAGGTGTCTACTCCATTCCCTATCAAAAAATCCCACAAGATCACGAACACCTGCACACCCATATCCTGAAATGGTAGGTCCAAGAAATCCAAGTGTTCCCATTTCTGACATAATGGTACGATCAAAGACTACAGGAAGGCAATTTCTACCATCAATGAGTTTTTGGACTTCAAGATTAACGATCAAGATGACTGACTCTCATTCCTATGTCCTTTCAGAACTCTAGGCATTAAATTGCTTTGGCAGTATTCATGACTGGCTTCCCTGAAACCATAGTATCAGAACATATATCAATATAACAGGGCACTAATTGAGCTGGGAAAAGAAGAAACCGAGACTTTTACTTGATCGCAATTTCGTCTTCCTTCAGTAGACTTTTCTCGAGTCTTAAGGGGTCCTCCCAGTCGTATGGCACGAATGAGCTTACTTTGGTGGCTTCTTGACGAGAGCTGGTGATCGAAAAAACGCGTGATCCAATTCTTGATTGAGTAGATTTCTTGAAGGCCAAAGTAATAGGACGAAGTACCATGATGATATCGGAGAAGGGTTACGGTGAGTTTGTAGTAATTCTGATGAGCTGGTGAATTAAAAGTGAGACGGGAACTGGTGATCGCCCATTTTGGAAGACTCGTGACCGTCAGGCTTAAGAAGTTGGAACAAGGACCAAGCCCAAGCTGTCCATGTGACGTCACCACTCAGTGTAGGCGCCCCGATCCCGAGGACACATGTGACAGCTCGAGTATTTCCCGTGTTGAAGAGCCCTCTTGAAGTTTTTTTGAACCGTCACTTCAACGACGATCAATCGAACCTCGTGAGGTAGGACACTAGTCACCCTTCCGGGATGAAAGCCGATGACGAAGCTCCTCCAGTCCCCAGCGCATCATCTATCGGTACACGTATCCGGTTTCACTCGAACACGCCTACGAAGCTCGCCACCTCCAATTCATTCGGATCATCTTTACCTCACAATCTACTACGATGCGCTAAGTGGTGAGTGATAGACGCGCCAACATTTCAATTCAGCCCGCCTACAGGGGAATGAGGTCCATGCTACAAGAAAAACAAAAATAACTCCCATCGTATTTCATTTTCAAAGGACATGCAATTGACTCAATGACCTTCGTTGGGCTTGGGTTGATGTAGGTCATCAGATGGTTCAACGATCCTCACAGAAGCAGAAGATCGGGTTATACGTCTTTTCAACAAGTGAGCTTTTTTTTTGTATCAGTTTTATGGTTGTAATAATGTGACATTGACTCACACATTCGACGTTGACTTCCCATGTGTAGTCATTCATCAAAAGATCTCGATAAGTTTGTACCATCGACCGACTCAAGCGAAAAGCATTCACATACTAAAGATTGGAAACCATTTCAAGAAATTGAGGCCGCGGATGCCGTCTTGTCGACATGCTGGTTCCCATTCTCGCGCTTCGATGATCCAGCGAGATACTGTTTCGCTATGGCCGTGAAGGATCATCCGATCCATCTTTTAGATGCAGCAGACGGAAGAGTTTGTTAGGTTTTTCAAGTCCGTTTGCTTTACCCTGTAGATAGATGTAACTTCATCAAAATGTGGAAGATTGAAGGTTTTTTTTTTCGTCCGTTGTCACTGACTGCGTCACAAAATTTGCCTCTTTCACATTTATCTGATTAGCTTCGAGCTTCTTATCCGATTGTCAATCATCGTGAGCAAATGGTCGCCCCTCGTTCTATGTTATTTTCTCATGATGGCATGAGGTACGTCGCTCGATGACTTGAAAAGATGAAGAAGACTCCTTTGTTTCAGGTTACAAGATTCAATGACACATGTTCATGTTTGTTTCATAGTCTATACGCGAGTCACGAATGTGCGATTGATATATTCGATATCTCTCGCCCAGGTAATCCAGGAGAACGTTACAAAACTTTACCATCCCGTCAGAGTCGAGATGGTCAAAAAGGTAACTTTGAATACAAAATCCTTACCTGGGTTCTGTCATTATCATATCCGTTACCTACTTTACTCAACATTGGAGTTTGCTTCCACAGGTATTATATCAACTTTAGCCGCTGATCCGACTCGAAATGGTCTACTGGCTGCTGGCTCTTTCTCGGGACAGATAGGAATTTATGATACCATGACAAGCGAGTTATCACCACAAATGATCTTTCACTCCGCCGAAGCCACGGGTATCACACAGGTTGATATCATTCATCTGAGTTCTGGAGTTTTGTATCTGCTTAAAAAATCGCCAAAGTGTATAACTGACTATAAACTTCTCATCTTGCCATTTCGTTGAACGAAAAAAAAAAAAAAAAAAACGCACACACAGGTTAAATTTCATCTGCTGAATGATCGAGTCTTATTCTCTGCATCTCGTAAAAGTAATCTTATTAAGTGTTGGGATTTACGTTATGTCGCAACTACATTTCATACCTTTTATCGCCCTGGTCAAACAAATCAACGGCTTAACTTTGATATCGATTATACTGGAGTAAACCTTGCCACCGGTGCACAGGTTTGTTACTTACGCTTCTTTATCGACTTGACGTCTTGAATCTAATCTTAAAATTTGAATCATCAGGATGGAAAAATTAGAGTTTATAAATTGGATACTCTAGACACTGAGCCAGCGCTCAAGTTATTGTTACATTCAGGTTTGTTTTTTTGTTTTTTTGTTTTTTTGTTTTTATTTTATTTTCTTCCATCATTTCATTTTCTTATACTCACCTCTGAAACCGGTTGATATCATTTATTTGCTCACTTTACATGTTATATCTACTTTTACAGATGTCATAGGCAGCGTTGCATTCAATCCTGCGGACTATAGCATCGTCAGTTGCTCGGGTTCGAGGAAGCGCAAATTTGATATTCCATCTGATGATCCCGAGCCGCAATGCAATACTGCTAATGATGATGATGATGAGATTCCAAATGATCGCTGTTCAAGTGGACTCATGTCAAGAACAAGTAGTACAGAGTTGGCTGTTTGGAATTTTGAATATGTATAACATGATCCTTATTCCTACATATGGGAAAGTATAATTATAGATCATGTTCATGGTCTTTTGACACCTTTTTTTTCAGACATTTTTAAGTTGAGCTCATATAAAGACTTTGCATCTCTGTTCTTGTTTCAAATAGTTGAACTTTTGCCTGATGGCTGGAATTTTATTCAGGGACTTTCAGAAACCAATTTGTGAGACAGATATAATGTTGAACTTTCTTTTGATCTCCAGACTGCCATGCTCCTCATACATACGGTACCTGGTGCAGGCGTATATCTAGTAAAAGCATATTACAGTATTCAAGATGTTAGGTTTGAAATAATATTCCCTCGTCAGTCGCCAGCCACAATTTTTTGAAGTGGACGCCATTTAGTCTGGGTGGCACAAGACTGATGACATGATAAAATTCTGGAGTTTCCTATCGACCTTCAAAATTTCAATCTTACCCAACCGACCTGTTCGTTATCGCTGGCAAGACTTCAGTACCGAGACTTCTGCGTTTGCCAATATCTCTGACCATCTAATCGATGACAAGCTCATACATAAAACTAGCCTCGTTGGCCCAAACCCAAACGCGCTCTCTTCAGAACAATGGTCGATCGATCAGCCTCACAATCGATCCAGTCCTCCAGCATTCGAACCATTATCCTCCCCGGAACCGCGTTGGGGCGCGTATCAGGAAACAGACTCGTCTCGAGTTTCAACAGAAGAATTTGAGGAGGCTTGGGATTTGTTACAAAAACTCGAGAACTCAAAGTCTGTCGGCTTGGTATCCAAGCTCAAACCATCGCCTCTCCCAGCCAAGTTAGCACCGGTATTTACACCATCCACAAGCTTGCCCGTCTCGCACTTGGCTAAAGCGCCTGAACAATCTTGCGATACAAATGTGTGGACTACTACTACTCATCTACAACTGGACTTCCCCAGTCTTGAGTGGCGTACTCGTGTCAAGTCGCGCGTGAAAATGGATTATCATCAACTTCCTAAAGGTTCTGGCGTCGTGACTCAATCTTTGAATGACATACAATCCCTCGATACCGAGGAACAAGCTTGGTCATTTCTTGAACACAAGTCCAATCCACCGCTCACCAAATCCCAAGTCTTACAACAAGCACGGGCAGTAGAGGTGGATCCATTTGCCCAAGAGGCTTCTCGATACGTCGAATCTTGGTCTAATGTGATGGAATTTGAACGTCAAAATGAGGCCATCACAGCCATGAAAAGACTTTATGACATTCGACGGAAAAGTGGAAACAAGTATAACCCACTAGGGAAATCATTGGTTAATATGGTTGTAACTATTGTTGAACCACCCGATTTTCTGAAGCCTTCACAGAAAAATGACGTGTATCTTCGAGTTGAACGAGCGGATGAAACTGATCTCGGTCTATGTAACTTCCGGCATGTAAACTCTCTGGTCTAGATTATAAAATTCTGATTGACTGATCCTAGACATTTTTCATTCAAAATTAGGACTGGTGATCACCTCCTCTTGTCAGCAGAACCCGAAGAGAATTTCGGTGATGAAGATACAGGACTCATTCAGACCATGCCTAAGGTCTTTTCAGAGGACATCTTCATATCCTGTCGCCTGGTACTGAAACGCACCTACCATCTCATTCTGCGTGTGGAGAATAGTGATGTAGATCTACACTCGAACACTTATCGGTGAAATGAAGTTTCTACCATACCGTACACTCGCCTCACAAAGCACTGATCAAATTGCTTGGCTCTTTCTCAGTCTTGACTATGGTTGGGATGGAACATCTTTCGATCGTATGTCCGCAGCCTTACAGGCAATTCAAGATGACCCAGATTCCCTTCGAAAGAACATGAGTAAGAAGGACATAGAAAGGGGAAATATCAAGATCACTGGTACCTCTCTCCGCCAACCTTTGCTTTTTACGAGCAAAAATCAATCTTCGGATACCGAACCTGATGTGACGATAGCCGATTCACCTTCACCCGCCTTTCATCTCTTCACGCGAGATCAAAGAATCAATAGCTGGGCCAAACGCCATCTTCGCTATCCTCCGCTGAAGATGGCAGGTGATCCTGATTTAGGTCATCTTAACGAACCACAAACCCGAGCCATAGCCATGGCCATCTCCTCGCCGATGTCTTTGATTCAAGGTCCACCTGGTACTGGCAAAACTCAGACGATTATTCAAATGGTCGCGCTACTCAAAATACATTTCCAAGTATCCCAGCCCGTAGCTATCTGCGCGCCTACACACGTTTCAGTTGATAACTTGGTTGTAGGTCTACTGGAAGCTGGTCTGAAACCTGTACGATGCGGCGAACACCTCAGGGTGGCGCCTGAAGTCGCTCAGTATTCATTAGAGACCCTCGAATTGGGTCACGCCCTGACACCAGCTATTGAAAATAAAAGTCGGAAGTTAGAATCGTTGACGAAAGACCTTGACGCAATCGAAAAGCGTTGGCGGAATTATGGGCCGTCCGTAAAATCGTCTGCCAAGAAACCAGACAATCCCAAACAAGCAAAAGTGGTCGAAACGCTAAAAAGTAAGCATTATTCTTTTTTTTTTGTCACCTGCAATTTAAGCTTTTACTTACCAGGTCCTGTAACAGGTGAATACAAAAAATTGTCGTATGAAGTTTATATGCTAAAGCGACGTCGTCAATTACAAATCATTGCATCAGTCGATGTGGTATGCTGTACATGTCTTGGCGCTGGTGCTAGCGGTCTTGAGGCGGTAGAATTTGCATCAGTGATTATCGATGAAGCGGCAATGTGTCATGAACCTACCGCACTAGTTCCCTTGACTAAAGGATCAGCCCATACAGTCTTAGTTGGTGATCACAAACAGCTACCCGCCATTACGTTAAGTCCAGCTGCCGAATCACGTGGATTTGGGATCAGCTTGTTCGAACGGCTACAAAACCAACAGAATGTTCCATCTATTCTACTCCATAAACAATACCGTATGCATCCTATTATATCCGCATTTCCTAATGCCGAATTCTATCATCAAGAATTGGTTGACTCAATAAAGCCAGAAAGCATCAGACCTGTCTTTTTCCATTGCGATACATTCCTCGAACCCAATCAGCGATCGAAAGCAGTTTCATTTGTGACCCACAATCATTCAGAGACGAAAATTGAAAAAACATTAATCAATCAGCTTGAAGCTGAGATCGTACTTAGCATCTTACGTGATGTTTTAATTACGAATCCTAAATTAACAGGTCATGATATTGGAATCATTGCACCATATAGAGGTCAAGTTTCATTACTTCAATCTTTACAACGTCAACCACAAAAGGCTAGTTTGATTGGAAATTTAGAGCAATCATATCGTAATGAAGTAGAAATTAATACAGTAGATGGATTTCAAGGTCGTGAGAAACCTGTTATAATACTTTCATGTGTTAGAGGTAATGATGATCAACAAATTGGATTTTTAGCTGATCTTAGAAGATTTAACGTTGCTGCTACAAGAGCTAAACAAAAATTTATAATTGTAGGTAATTTTAAAACTTTAAAATTTGCAAAAGTTAATCAAAAATTTAAATTTGGTGGACATTATAATTCTGATGCTTGGAGGAGATGGGTAAATTGGGCTCAAAAAGAAAATTTATTAATTAACTGTGAAAAGTTTCGAGGTAGATGAAAAAGAGAGAGAAAAAAAAAA
>MU167423.1:35958-48773 GCA_015951145.1 Cronartium quercuum f. sp. fusiforme G11
GGACTCTCGGTTTATCAAAAGTAGCTTCATCGTTAAGATCTCAGCTCATTCCCACTAATGCCTCTTCAACCGCCACGTGTGACTGACAAAGTCAGCGACGGTGAGGTTGGGTAAGGAGTCCGGAATCCTTTTTTCTTTTTTCTAAAAAGAAAAAAAAAAGTCCCTTGGGCCAGAATTGGTTGGTATCGCTATCTAAATCTGTGCAATCTATGCAGAGGCTGCTTACGCCAAAGTGAAAGATACAATCGGGTAATACAACTCAAGGGTTTAGATTTCAATGCTGTAACACTTTGGAGCCATTATTCAAAGCGAGACTTACGCCTTATAACGACGTGCAAAGATCATGTGTCGGTATGCAGTCAAAACAATACAACAAGCAGGCTGGTACAGAAATGACCATTTGACCATCGTGTTGCTGAATTGATGAAGAAAGTCCCTGTACAAGCACTATTACAGAATTTTAGGATGCGAATAAATCCAAGAATGATCTGAGATATGGCGTCATCATCTTGTCGATGCAGATATGGTTCTTGAAATATGAAAAATACCGGCAGACCGCTGAGTTCCCAAGAACAGCGAATTAAGCCGGTAGCCGAAGACGGGTTGGAGTATGATTACCAGCAGCCTTGTAGAGTCTTTCCATCACTGTTGAACCGAGACCAAAGTCGGGTAGTGCTTCAACAAGAATGATATCAACCAAAACTTCTTCATCGAGATGTCGTATTGCTGAGAATAGCCTCTGAGCACTAATTTCGGGTTGTGTGAGTGAACCTAAGCTAGAATGATGAAGGGTAACAGAAACTGGGTCTAGAATCCTTTCACACAACTCGAACTGTTCAAATAATTTGCTGTTCTCAATCAGCATGAGACCTATTGATTTTTTTTTATCTGATGAACTGCAATTCGCGTATTCCTTGGTGTAATCAGAGATAAATTGGGCCGGTGTGGGAATATCTTTCTCGTCGCACGTATCATGAGTTTTCACGAGATCGATGATGATGACCTTCGCCTTTGGCGAATAATGCTTGTACTTCATACCTGGGGTTGTTGGCTTAGCCTCCGGAGCAAGATCTTTTCCATGGCTCTTATAAACCTCGACCGTTGGAGTGGTGGTCAGTGTTCCCAGGGCATTCGCGTCTAAGAGACATTGATTGATGTCTTCGACACTCAAGCCACCTAGCCTTAGTATGCGCAATCGTCCATCTAGGTTCAGACCATCGACGACTGTGCTTTCGACTCCAACCTCGCATGGACCACCATTCAGGATGAGTTCAATCTTGCCTTCCAGATCTCGTTTGACATGAGCTGCTTGAGTTGGGCTTGGTCGACCGCTTAAATTGGCAGACGGCGCAGCAATAGGTGAACCACTTGAAGCAATCAAAGCTCTGGCAATCGGATGTGCAGGTATACGGACAGCAAACGTTTTCAATCCGCACGTGACGATGTCCGGTATCTTTGATGTTGACTGCTCAGCCGATGTCGTAGGCACCAAGATCGTTAACGGGCCAGGCCAGAACCGGTCGACCAGGACTTTGTAGACGGTAGGTAAAGACCAGTCTGGTGGTAATAGACTCTGAAGCATATGAAGTGAAGAGACATGAACGATCAGAGGATTGTCAGATGGTCTTCCTTTCGTTTGATAAATTTTTGAAACCGCCGTTGCGGAGGTAGCGCAGGCACCGAGACCGTAGACGGTTTCGGTAGGAAAAGCCACGAGTGACTCTGCCTGAATTAAACGAGAGGCAAGTTGGATTGCGGAAGCGGTCTGAGGGCAATGAGTATGTGGGAGGCCGAGGTGATCTGGGTGTAAAATACAAGGATGAGAGAACAGCACCGTGAGCCTATGGACAGTGTGAAGGCTTCAAAAGACGTAAGCTTTACCAGATGTGAAGGTGATGGCAGTAGGATTGCACTCGAGGATGTTGGTTGAGGTCTGTTGAACGTTTGACTGGCCCATTGAAGGATTTGGAAACATCCTCAAAATTGGGTTCGGTTGAGTTTGAAAAACCCGATGATGCAAAAAAAAGAGACCAACGCGGAGCTGGTGGTTGATGGTCATTTATTTGAGAAATTTAAATACTTTTGACTTATTTTATCACATTTTGGCTTGGCTTAGGTCCTAATTAATAAGACTACTTTGACACGCTCCAGCTTGAAGTGGGGCTCATGACAGAATATCATATGTAGCCCCATTCAAAACAATTCACTACAGAAAAGACAGCGCTGATTGAAAGAAAGTTTTATCAAGTTTGAAAATGTTAGTCGTGGGCTATCGGAGTCTTTCTCAAATGGCTGTTTGTGAGATCAGAGTATCAGGTATGGGACTGAGACTGAGACAGGTATAAGCATCCCTAACTACTTGTATGAGCCTAATAATGTAACTGCTTGTCGTTTTAAACTTGTAAGCGAAGATCTCAGACAGTTTCCTCATCTATTTCTCTGTCTTCTATCTTTCCCTAACTCTGTTACTTGGGCTAGCTACAACTGAGGCTAACCAGCTCGTAACAGCTTTTGGTTAAAGATATCAGAGATACTTGCATCAATAGGTTATTCGCCACAGTTGCGTTCGACCGCTATCGCATCTCGCAAAATCCCTCACGATGACGACATCGGAGGAAAAGGACGTCATACGGGCAACGTTCACCAAACTGAACTCGCCGCACGCCGATTCGAACTGGATGTTTTGGGATTACCGGATCATGACGTTATTAGACGAGAAGAACTTACCTGATTACTGGCAAAGCCAAGCGAGGATAAGACCTCGACAAGAATAGGACGCCAGCAGTAGAAGTGATAAACGACGAGGCGTCAGCGTCATCCTACATCAGTGAACGAATCGATGACGACAACGTAGCACTGGTCATCGGGTACAGGGGCAAGCCGCGCCTCATGTACGAGACACTCAGGACGGTGCACCAGAACAAGACAGCAGGGGGGGGTCTACCTCAATATCCGAAAACTGATGACGCAATCTGTCGACAATGTGGACGACATTCCGAATCACTTGTCCAATATGGCATTGCTCTACCAAAGGCTCTCCTCACTGTGCACCGATGAGAAACTCTCCATCGATGATTTATATGTTACAGCGTTAAAAACCTCCTTACCACCGGACTGGTCACACGTAACCCAGCCACTGGAGGTCCAGGCAAAGGTCAGCCCTAACGCAGTCATCTCTTGCATCCAGAACGTAGTAAAACGACGAACCCGACATCAATATGAACACCCTGAGAGATGTTCGAAATGACAGAAGCCATCTACACCGTTGACTTACAAGCAGAGAGGTGAAAAGATAAGTATCTTACAACATGCACAAATGATAGCAGTTTACAACACGGAACAATCTTTCTATAAGGGAATCGTGGGTTTTGCAAGTTTTCCGTAACTGCAGCTGAAAGCAAAATTGGAGTGAATGATGTAAAGAGATAAACGAAATGCCAAGGTAAAACACTAGGGATCTAATCCCACAACATGAGAAAGACTGGTCGCAGATTGAAATGATTTAAAGTGCCATGCCACAAAGGCTGAGGAAATATAGATATTTGTTATGAAAACGACATCAAATTCTTGGCTTTCTTGTTCTTCGCTTTGAGAGCTGCTTTCTTTTCCTTCTTTTGAACTTCACGATCCTTAGCCTTCTCCCGCTCTTCTTGAACAGTCGAGACCATGGATGGCTTATCTCCTTTAGTACGTTTGACTAGAGCAGACCAACCATTGTCATCGGGGTCAACGGTAAGAGAGGTGCGGTCACCTCGTTGTTCCATATTGCGTTTGTTGGAGGATCCAGCCTTTGCATTAGATGAGGTCAACAGAGATGCTTGAATGGTGGGTCGGGATGAGGTAGGTAGGGCCGAAGGTTGATCAGGATGATCGCGAACTATTTTTTGATAAACTTGTAAACGTGAGAATGAAAAAAGTCTGAGATCTGTAACCAAAGAGTTTCAAAACGTACTTCTGACCCTCTCAGCTTCTACTTCTTCCTTTGTCAAATCTCTACCTTCTTTTACAACTACTACTACAGGCGCGTCATCGTCTTGTTCTGAGTCCTCATCCGATAAACGACCTAAAGCATCGGCCTTGTCATCTTCTTTTACGATTTGTGGTCCGTCATCCTCATCCTCTTCTTCAAATTTCGCACGGACAGGTATAGCAGGTCGATTAGGATCGATGATTTCGGTTGTCTGACCGTCTTCATCCGTTCGTCTGCGCCCGCTTGAGTGTCCGGGTTGATTGCCTCTTAGGGCAGCATCGATATTAGCTAGAAACTTTGGTTTGTGATCTGTAAAGGTGAGATCTAACTCGAGAGGAGAAAGCCATGTGAAGGCATCAATGGACAGGATGTTATAAAGTAAGATGGTGAAAGAGTGAGATTTGTTGACAGACTCCTGAATTGATGAGGTTTAGTTTCTTTGTTTGAACGTGGTGCCATGTGTTCTCTCTGATTGGGCAAAGTGTTGACGGAAAAAGAAGGGATGAGATTGGTTGCAGACAGAATCGGATACAAGCATATCTGTCCAGTATAGCACTGGGTTATAATTATAGCGGGTCATGCTAATACAAAGAATTCACTCTCAAAAGTTAGAACGGTCCAACTCGACAACTTTCACAAACCTCCCCACTCAACATCACCTACCTACCAGTTCACCTTCAGAGATGGTGATGCTACCCGAAACTGCGATCCCTACTGCTTCAGAATCCGCTCCAAACAAGAACTCTTGGGCGCAAATCAAGGACCATTTCGATCATCTTTCTCTGGGCGGCGATGGCGAGGGCCAGGCTAGAATCGATAGCACACGCGCAGATGCAGTCTTACAGCTCTTGGGCACCATCAAACATTCACTTGTTGGAAGCAGGGTGCGCAAGTTGACGACTATGAATGATCCTGAAATTGTATCTGTCATTCCAGTGTAAGTCCCTCTTCGCGCCCCAGATTGACTCAATTTAACAGGGGCGCATTCTGAAGATTAGTGCGCTGCATATGATATAGGTTAGCAGTCATTTTAGAATTGCCTTGCGAGGAGCAGAGCGGAGTACTCAAGTTAAAAATTGAAGCAGCGGCTGTTATTGGACTTTTGTGTCTTCGTACGTCACTCATATCCATGTTCGCAATTGATAGTATCTCGACACGGTGATGCTTATACAAAAACTTGATTTCGACATTTCTTTGGATTCTGAAATGGTTCACCTCATATGTAGCGGAGGATCAAACAGTGCTGGGCCTACTTCGCGCCCGCTTACCATGTGCACTCATCAGGGCATTGACGAACCTCTTGCGTCAGACGTCGGTCGAAACCATGATATTCCACCCAACACCGATGACTCAGATTCAACATCATCTTCTTAGGACTCTGCTCCGTACTCTCGCATCTCTCTATAGTATCATTCAAGACGTCTCAAGTCCAAGAAAGTGGGGTTATATGACCAAATCACCTGAACGAGTACACCGACCACAATCTAGAACAGTCGCGCGAGTCGATATCCCTTCTACTTTATCATCATCGCCTCCCGATGAGGTTGATCGGTTTAACCTGAAAGGAAAGTCAAAGGCAAAGGAGGATATCGGAGATGAGATTTTCATAGAGCCCCTCACCCCTCAAAGCGTCGGAGACACGGGCGGATTGAGTCGTCATTTGGGCCTCATCTCGAAGCGTGATGAGCTCAAGGAGAAATGTGAGCAGGCAAAGGTGTTGTTGCTACAGTATCTGGCTCAGAAGGATATCATACCCACCATTGTCTCCATCAGCCCGTCGTCGTTCAAGACAGCCGACATCGTGGCACCATGTTTCCAGCTGATCTGGCTCCTGTGTAAGGACTCGAAGCGACAGGTTTGGTTGGTACATAAGCTGATGGAAGCAAGAGATCCGATTACGAATCACGAGAGTCGATTGAAAGCTTTGATCCAATGTATGAAAGGCTGGCTCAGTTCTAATCACGATCAAGCTATCGAGTCTTCCATCAGAGCCATCGGTGCCCTTCTCTCAATCAACGAGCCACCCCACAGTCCCGAAGATCATGACTTGTTGAAAGCTCTCGATCAGATGATCTGGGGAAAGTCGAATGCTGATAGTAGGGAGGGCACCATCGATCTGAACTCTTGGGGTATCGGATGGGCCTTGTTGACTTGTCGAGCCAAAGATGGTAATCCTGCGCTTCGCGCTTCTCTGGCCACTAGGTGCGCAAAAAACAGTCAGTTTGACGACTGGTAAAAAAAATCCTCACTTTTCCCTTACTCGCCCTCTTACTCGCATCTTCTCCCTAGCTCGGTGTGTCTAGTAAAGAATTTCCCAGATATTCGTTTACGGATTCTCAAGTTACAGATCCATAATGCAATCGCCTTGATCGATAACACCACCCATTCCGATATGGTCCGGGCCGAAGCAGCTTATGCTCTAGGTTAGTTACATAAAAACCATGTACAACTCATAAGACTTAGACGGATGCAATCGAGAACTGACTTTCATTCGTCGATTTTACAGCTCATGCTGTTACGGTTTCGGATATACTTCAACTTCAGGCTACCGAGGCCGGTGTGATTCCGGTGTTGAAGAAACTTTTAGACAAAGCCTCTGAGCAACCATTTCCGTATTCAACTCCCGCTATCTCGGCTCAGAATGCAATGCTGCGTGAAGTGTGTCTCAATTTATCCGCTGGCATCTATGTGATTTGGGTCAGCCAATCGGGCTTAGCTGTGCTAACGGAAAATCTCTGGAGCGAACTCAAAGAGTGCATATTTAGCTCTGGCTTCCTTAATGTCAACCCTCGATCAACCTCGTCAAGAGCTTATCGACTTGAACCTGCTACCTTCGATCGTCAAATCGCTTGAGGATGAATCCATTCTCGTTAGAGCCTCTGCTTGTCAATGCTGTCGAGCCTTATCGCGTGCTATTAGTATCATGAGAACAAAACTTGCAGACCATGGTGCGGGCTCTCGATTGTTTGATCTCGCCTTCGGAGAAGAAGAAAACGGCCGAAATGATGAGTCCGTTGAAGAGGATGAGGATGCGGTGGAGATTCAGCTAAAGATTGTTGCTATGGGAGCTTTGTGCAATCTGGTTTTGGACTTTTCTCCAATGAAACAGGTAAAGCTATTCCAACCTATTTGAATTATGCAATCCGCAAAGTTCAATACTCCCCGTGGTAGCTCATTTGTTATATGTTACTTTTCTATTATTTTAGGAGGTTCTGAATCGAAACGGAATCGACAAATTTGTTAAATTGCTCAAGTCAACCAAGCACCAATCTTTGCGTGTTTCAGCTTTATGGGGCTTGAAGAATATGACATTTTCAGCGTCTACAGAGCTAAAATTGAAGGTCGTCGGAAGTCTGGGGTGGGATGATATCTACCAGTGAGTTGAATTTGTCTGACTTACATGCCCAGCTTCACTATTACGAGTTTTTGTTCCATGACTGGTTTGCCTTTGATTATGTGCGTGTGACTTTATTTTTCTGGATCCAGGTTACTTCAGGACAAGAACCCTTCCATTCAGGAAAACATGATCTCCCTCCTTCGAAATGTCGCTTGCGGTGACGTGGCGGATGTTGATATTGTTGTCAGACATTTAAATGCCGAGAATCAGCTGATGACTCTCCTCGAAAACCGTTTGACCACGCTATTAACCAACACTAACACAATCAGTAGCAGCCTGAGTGAAAGCATCATCCTACAAACAATTTATACAATCTCAAACATCGTGACCGGAAGTGAAGCGCACAAAAGCTTTATACTTGGTCGTCCTCAAACGATGACCAATGTCTATGAGCTACTGGTTTGTCAACAGCACCTCTTGAACTTTATAATAACAATCTCTTATTGACGTTTTGGTTTGGTTCCTGCGTACGCGTGCAATGACTTTGGCCCTGTCCTCATAGTCTCACGGAAACCCTGATATCAAAGTGGGCGCGATCTGGTGTGTCATCAATCTGACACACTGGGACGAGACCACAGACTCTAAAAGTAAGCCTAGTGATTTGACAAAACTTTAAATCTTCTTTCATGCTTCACAAATCCGACGGTCACTGACCCCTCTTCATCCTGGCTGCTACTGTTCGCGATAGTTGTCACCCGAGCCATTAACCAACTTGATTCACTTGGGGTCTTGTCCAAGCTGACCGAGTTAACTCAAGATCCCAAGTCAGACGTTCGAGACCGAGCGGAATGTGCCATGAATCAAATCATGAAGCGTCGCTAATTCTGAAGCACGTTTTATATCCTGTTTGATCAACGACATCCCAATGCCGTATCTCTTTCGAGCGTGGGAGCATATATCGTTATGTGCATCATCAATCAATGTAATGTACAAGACAATGTCTTGAAATGTATTTTTGGCAATTGAATTTGTTTAGGGGAAGTCAGGCCCAATGATACATTAAATTAGTTTGATTACCGGTAACTATATTGGAGAGGCTACGTAGTTTTCAGGAGTGAGGCCAAGGTCTTAGCTGTCTTTCATGGTAGTATGAAGTTGCTCATCATCATCATCAGCGATGTAGTGTCCGATGTTGTTCACTCCAGAGAGTTTTGAGGCTTAAGTCAGTACTGCAAGTGCTCCCCGGATTCTAAAGGGGTCGGATAGCCTTGGTTAGTGATGAATAGGTAGGTATACGCTACCGAGCAACAGCAGTGCGCTCTTTGAATAGCTGACCTGTCCATGAGGTGGACTCAAGGATTACTTTTTTTGGAAATAATGAAGAATTGATTAGGGGGAGGTTCAGGCCGGGTATGGAAAGCAAGCTTTTGAGGACTCGAACGATCTAACTTGAGCCAAGTCCCAAAGTTACAAGTGAACATGGCAAAAGATCTCATCGAGACAATCTCCTCCCCCCCAAGAAATCGTATGATGATGATGATGACTAATGAAGGCTGAAGGTGAACGACGACCAAAAGCTCGGGAAAGCACACCACAACGAATTTGATCTGATCTATCGAAATGTACAAGTTGATACAGAGATGCTTTTACAATTGATAACCTCTAGACATTTTCACATTGCCCATCAAATTTTATTTATTTTTTTTTAAAGGCGCGTGGGGTTATAATATAAAGATAGAGAAAAAATAAAAAAAAGCACACCTTCATTTGGTACTATTAACTTGCTTTTCCGAATTGTGTTAAAGATATATTTATGCCCTTTTGAAAAAAAAAATGAAAAATCTTACACACAAAATGTTTTTGGTGAGATAATATATTATCAGGTGAGGGGATCAAAAAGTTATAATAGATTGAATGATCCCTTCCTCCTCCTCATCCCTCATCCCTACTCAGTTAAAAGTTTTTTGTTTTTTTTTAAAGCGCTCTCATCATCATCATCATTATCATATCTCATCTCATCTCATACATACCTCTTTTACATATCATCACAACTTTATACCTTGAACTTTTTTTTTTGTTTATTTTTTTTTTTTTCTATCACACATCAATCTTCCAAAAAAAAAAAAAAAAAAATGCTCAACAATCTTAAAAAAAATTCATCCGAGTTACTCTTTATTATCTTAGGATTATCTTATTTAATAAATGGAATAAGAATAAATATTCCTCAACCAAATCAGGAACTTGTTGTTGTTGATGATGATAAAAAAAATAATAATAATCATAATTTTTTTCCACGTTGGTTTTATCATAATCGTATTGGAACTAAACAATTTCCCGAAAATAATCATCATAATCATAATAATAAATCAACAAAATCAAAAAAAAAAATTAATACTTGGAAGAAAACTTTTGAACTTCGAGGTCAAGGTCTTGTAGACTTTTTCGAGTTAAGCTTGAATTTTTTTTTATAAAAATAAAAATCTTGTCACTAAAATTATTTACTTATTTTTTTATTTTTTTTCTTTTTTATTCTCCCCCTTTGTATTTAAAATACTATCGAATAGCTTTGAGACTCAAAATACAGGTTCACAAGGAGGTCTGGCTCAATACGTTAGTTCAACTGATGCGTTTCAACAGAACCTTTTACAAATTCAGGATGGTACAGTTTACTGTAAGTGGTGTATAATTTCTAGGGGTTCTTTTTTTTGCCCCTATTTTTTTTTTTTTTTTCGCTTACAGAATTGTTTTTTTTTTTTTTTTGTTGTTAGTCAGAGTAGATCATCAGAATGAAAACGTAAAAAGTTCAAGAAAATCGATTAGGATCAGTTCAAAAACAAAATTAGAAGTAGGAAATTTAATCTTAATCGATGTTAAACATATGCCAGTTGGTTGTGGAATTTGGCCAGCTATTTGGACAGTCTCAAAAGGTAAAATATATATATATAACACGTTGACTTATTTTTATTCTTATTTTTTTTTTTTTTTTTGTGATATAGACGGATCATGGCCTGCCAAAGGAGAGCTAGACCTTATTGAAGGTGTGAATATGTTCACTCATAATTCAATGTCTGCTCATACCAAAGAAGGATTTATCATGAATCCTCATGGATTTACTAGTAAATTCATGTTAGAATCTAAAAAAAAAAACAATTGTGGAGTTGAAGCTACTGATAACCAAGGTAAGCTTGTTTAAACTCAACTTCTTTTTTTTTCCCTTTTCTTTTTTCTTTTTCTTTGATTTTTAAAATTGGAACTAAAACCACTCGACGGATTTCGCTGACAATATATTGGAAAAAAAAAAAAAATGATGTGGTGATATAGGATGTGGTCTTCGAGATAGTCGCTCTGATAGTTACGGCGTACCTTTCAATAACGCTGGAGGCGGTGTATTTGTTTTAGACTGGCAAGATCATGCAATTTGGATGAGTTAGTTATTTTCTTCTTCAAGTTTTGAATCTTTTTAAATACTATCCGCATGATATCAAGGAGCTGATTATAGATTTTTTTTTTTCAAAAAAAAAAAAAAAGACTTTTATCCAAGGGATTCTATTCCAGATCATATTAAAAATGGTACACCTACTGCATCTGCACCTTGGAGAAAACGCCCACGTGCATACTTTAAGGATGTAGCTGGTCAAAAGACTGGGGAATACTTTAAGGAGCACGTCCTGGTAGTAAGTTTTTTTTTTTTTTTTCGTCAAATCACACTATTTATCTTTGAAAATAATTTGCATTTTTTTTTTTTTTTTTTAAGATTAATACCAACTTGTGCGGTAAGTGGCCAGAAGGAGTTTGGTCTACGGATACTTCATACGCTGGTCAAAATGTAACCTGCGCTACAATGACAGGAACGGATAGTTGTTCAAAGTGAGATTTTTTTTTTTTTTTTTCCAATTCTTCCTAAAAAAAAAAAAAAAAAAAAAAAAAAATTAAAAAAAAAAAAAAAAATAAAAAAAATTTTTTTTTTTTTTTTTTTTTTTTTTTTTTTTTTTTTTTTTTTTTTTTTTGAACCATTTCATAGTTTCATCTTGAATTCAGGAAGTAAATTAGGTGAAGCTTATTGGGCTATCAATTCAATCCAAATTTACAAAAAATAAAACTACCTCGCGTTCCTAGAGGATAGTTTTTTTCTTTCTTTCTTTTTTTTTTTTTTAGTATAGCAAGCAAATTTGATTTCATTTTGAACTTTTTTTTTTTTTTTTCAAAAGTCTTCAGGGGGGATCTCTCCTTTATTCTTGTTGACCTATCTAGGGATTGACAGATAACTGTAGTTGTTCCTGCTAGAGACTATTAATTGTATTTCATTTATTTATTTAAACAATTTAAGATTGGTTTAATATGTTTTCAGTTAGCATTTATATTTTATGTAACATACCTCCAAGCATGCATCTGTCATTATATTTGAATCTTTTTTTTTTTTTTTTTTACAAAAGGTAGTGAGTGACCAGTCTGGTCAAGAAGATAACCATTGAGATTTTGAAAATCACATTACAATTTTTAGTGGAAATGCTCACATGTAAGATAGCACAATTTCATTTTTTTTTTCTGTTCAGTAAAATCTGAATGTTATAATGATAACAATGATATAAACCTTCTTTTTTTTTTTTTTTTTTTTTTTTTTTTTTTTTTTTTGGAGAATCAGCAGATCAATTCAGAATAAACATACATATCTTGTCTTGGCTCACATTTGAATCATGATATATATATATATATGATCTATTGTTGAAGTTTTTTCAAAATTCTAGGTACATTTTTATCTTGGTTTGTAATATATATTTTCAATACATTTTTTTTTTCTCCTCGGGAAGGATCTCAATTCATATACGGTATATATATATATATATATATATATTGAGATTGATCACCGTTTCTCAAGGAACTTCCTATATCCCTTCAAAATTTTTGAAATAGGACTCACAAGGTGAATCTATATATCTATATATATATATATATGAGCATGAGTCGTTATGTAAGGTCATTAATGCTTTCCAAGGTCCTGTTTTGGCCCATTTGAAGCCCAAGGAGACATTTTCGACACTAGTCTTGGAATGGAGAGATAAAATCAGCGAGGACGTGCCACCGTGTGCAAAATGGGGTCACAAAACCTGTTGCGACAACCCATTACACTGGTTGTCGCAGGTGTGGTGGTGTCTCTCCATTTTTCTCACAGTCGCACTAAACCTCTGTGGCACCGCGTTTGGTGTCGCAAACTTTTGCTTTCAAGCGTCAACAAAAAGGAACACCAATACGGTTCGAACCCGTAGAGGAGTTTCAAGCTCCCATGGCCTAGATTTCAAGTCCAGTAGCAGGGTATCACCTTGCACTACACACTGCGGGAAAAACGGTGGCGTGAGCCCGGCTCGCGCCACCGTGACGAAAGCCACGGGTTGGCCCCGGTGTGACGTAAGCCAAATTTCGCGGGGTTGTCAACCCCGGGCCTGACGCCAGCCACTGGTTCGCTGAAGACAACCTTGACATCGGCCACTCACTTTTGCCAATCCACATCCC
>MU167423.1:52623-82623 GCA_015951145.1 Cronartium quercuum f. sp. fusiforme G11
ATACCCTGATTGAAAGCAAAATACTAGCTCCTTGAACTCTGTAAGGAGGAATCAATCCTTTTCAGGAGCCCAGGTCAAAGAATCCTTTCCTGTCTCCTTCGCATCATTTGTCTGAAGCTTTTTTGGAGGCATAGTAGGCTGGATTATAGTTGTCACTCAAATGAGTGGAGTGGAGGAAGGGTGTTGTCAGTGAGTGAAGTGACAGAAAGGAAGGGTGTCATTGGTGAATGGTTGAGAAGAGATTGTGGGGACCAAGTGAAGCTGGAAGGGGTTGAATGCAGTTGGGAGAATCCAGAAAATGGATTCTGAGAGTCAGTCAAATCTGGTAAAACAAGATTTGTCAAAGTTGTTTAAAATCAGATTTAAATTGGATTCTGAAGTTGGTTTTTTGACTTCAGAATCCAGTTCCTTATGGTACCAAATGAGGTTGTGGTTTTGGGTATTTACCCAACTTCAAACACAAATCTGAAGTTGGTTTCCAAACAGGCCCATAGTATGTCAACAAAGAGCCCATGACTAGAATTTTATTTTTATTTTTTATTCTTAAAAAAAAAATAAAAAAACATAAGCACCCGGTATCCAATACATCAAAAGCCCTTTGCTGGGATTGGACTCCAATCTCAACTTTCTTTCTACCAGTTGAGATTGAAAGAAGATCAAGCATGGTGAGGTTGGTCTAGCTCATGTTTGAGCTCTGTACTTACATACACCACAGGAGGGTGTAAATGTGTGAAAATCTAATGGTTAGAGCATGGTTTTAGAAATTGGTTATTATTTTAGGCCTAATAATTGTTCCAGGCATGAACACTGCACATTGTTTTTGAGACAGCTTTTCTATACCAATGTCAAAAAGGTCTTCAGAGGTACCTTAAGCTTACACTGCCCTTTTTGAGCCACTCTGACTGACACATCTCATGTGTTTCCAGACCATTGATGTTTAAAAGTTGTCAGATGACATGAGGTCATTGACATCTATAATTTAGAAAGCAATTGCATCAGACATTGAAACTCCTGTCTGTTAGCCTGACCAAGACACCATGTCTGACACTACATGCAAAATGCTGACATATACCCAGTAAATGTCAATGTGACATTTACATGTACATGTGTACGTCAGGGGTAATGTCAGGGGCAACATCAGGGGTAATGTCAGTCACTGTAGCTATAGTAGCCCTCATCTTATATGAGTGTTCTCCGCCTCTTTTTCACCACACCCCACTCTCGTTCATCATGCATGACTCCTCAACCCACCTCAGGACTGTCAATCCAGGCCCACATTGTGCATCCAATTGGTCTTGAGTTTTCCTCTTTGAGAATGTCCATTTGAGTCAATAAATTGCAGATCATAACCCAAAGAACACAGGCACACAACCAGGGGTGGCAACAGCATGCTGGAGAAAGTTGGGTGTGTGTGGGTTTGATGAGTGTTATGGCACATGTAGGGTACACAGCTTTGCCAAAGCCCAAACCAGGGTTAGGTTAAGCCAAACCCGCTAGACTACTGTGCTCACTTGGCAAAGGGCAGTCTGGTCAACTCATCATTCCTGACCTCTGACAAGTGAAGAGAGAGAAGAGAGAGAGAACCTCATGTGTGTCCCATGATAACAGGTTAGAGCCTGCAATTTACTGCTGTGTGATCTCAGAGCAACCCAGTGAATGGTGAAGACAAGAGCCAAGGATTACGGAGACAGTGATCAAAAAGGCAAAAGCGAAAGTGAACAAGTGAAGAGAGAGAAGAGAGAGAGAGAGAGAGAGAGAGAGAGAGAGAGAGAAACTCACATGTGTCTTGCAATAACAGTTAGGAAGTTGAAATAATTGACAAAGGTGAACATGTAATGTATAGTGAGGATAGTAGGTATATGTCAAGCACTGCCAAGATATTTGTATTGGATGGGCCTATCCGATGTTCTATCACCCCGAGATATGCGATGCAGTGTCAGTAGGATTAGGTGCGATGGAATTACACTGCAATATGGTGTCAGAGCATTAGATACCGATAGTAATTCCATCGCACCTAATCCTACTGACACTGCATCGCATATCTTGGGGTGATAGAACATCGGATAGGCCCATTTGATACAAATATCTTGGCAGTGAAGGTGTGCATCAGTGTGCAGGTCATGGCCCCGGACTGATGCACATCACGTTGATGTTTACCAGGTAAATGTCAGCATTTTGCACATAGTGTGAGTGGCTAGGGAGATGCCCTACTATTAGATTTGAAATCTAACAGACAGGAGTTCAAATCTGCCAGTGTGGGTTCAAATTGCATTGATGTCACTTTTTGATGCTTGGAAAGTTTGTGTGCTCCCTGAATTGTTTGCTCCAGGTCTCCTTTTGCTCCTCTTGGCCATGACTGTCTTTTTCTCAACATGCAGGAGCTTTGTGTGCAACATGCAGGCATAAGGTGTGCAACCATGTGGTCTAGGAACTTTATGTGACACAGTGATAGTCACCACATGCAAAATGGTGTTGCAAAACCTGTTGTGAAAAGCTGCTTCCCTGGTTGTTGCAGGTGTGGTGGTGTCTCTCCACATTTCTCACTGTCGCACTAAACCTTTGTGACACCACCTTTGGTATCACAAACTTTTGCTGTGACAGAAGGCTCCTGATGTGACATTCAGCTCTTATTAGTGTATGTTAGTGAGAGATGGAGATATGCAAATAGGTTTGGAGATCTGCAGCTCCCTGGCCTTGTGAATTTGCAATTAACACCCTGTCCATATCAAGGTGACTTGTTGATGAGAGCAGACAAAGAACATTTTTAGTTCTCTGATTGTTCTCATTTTCACCCAGAGCTAGCACATGAGTCTTCCCTTTATGCAAAGTAACTTCCTTTTCTTTTCACTCAATGCACCATGCACTGAAAGGTGTGTACTGTATGCCTGTGTATTACTGCACAGTTCACAATCATACTGATGTTCATGAGCTGACATCATGATGAACATGGATAAGTGACTTGTATTGAATGGACATGCACCGCCAGCAAAAATTACTCGGACAAGGCTGTCCGAGAACACCTCGGACAGCCTTGTCCGAGTAATTTTTGCTGGCGGTGATGAGTAACAAGGGTGGGCTTGAGCCCTTGGGCCACCACCCCCCAGACACTAAGGCACTGGATTTTAGAGGGACTCTGAGGTGATTTCAAACATGACACCATGTGCTCTCATCAACAAGTCACCTTCATATAGAAGGGTGTAATGAATGAAAGATGTAGCCAAGACTGCATTTCATATGAGAGATCAACCAAAAAAGCCCCCATACTATCATATAACTTCAAGGAATTTCCTTCCTGTAACCACATCTTTCACCCTTTTTCTTACTTCTTAGTATCTGTATCCCAATTCATACTTGAACCTCACAAGACATCAAGTTTTGGCCCTTTTCTAGTAATTTTGCTAGCACTCTTAACCATTCACACATCCTTACTCAATCCTCAACCAATCTCACTGCCAAGATATTTGTATCGGATGGGCCTATCCGATGTTCTATCACCCCGAGATATGCGATGCAGTGTCAGTAGGATTAGGTGCGATGGAATTACACTGCAATATGGTGTCAGAGCATTAGATACCGATAGTAATTCCATCGCACCTAATCCTACTGACACTGCATCGCATATCTTGGGGTGATAGAACATCGGATAGGCCCATCCGATACAAATATCTTGGCAGTGATTCACTGTCATCTTCATAACCCTTTGGGTACGAAATTCCCTAGTACTGCTCTGAGTCAAAAGAGTCCCAGAATTCCCTCATAGACTGAAGGCCTTGACATGTGAAACTTGCTCTCTAATCATGAAATAGGATAACCTAACAAGACAAGATCAATGAGAGAAGTGAGGATGAGGTTATAGTTGAAATGATAAAACAAAAACAGTGTTCATCTATTCCAGTAATTGGGGATCCCATTGGAAAACTTGCATATGGTTTCAAATTGAGCTCTCTCATAATGATGGTATCCAGAACCCAAAAATTGTGTCCCAGCAGCATCAACAAAAGCGCCAAAAGAAGTGTCTGAGACCCTCAAAGACATCCTTTGTGGGCCTGTATGTGTCAAACTTTAACAGTCATGAATGGATTATTTCCTACCACAATTTGGTGTCACAGACCTATGTTGTGACACCAAAAGCAGTGTTGCAAATGACATCTGTGACAGTTGACAGGTGTCACTCAAAAAATTCATCGCCAACAGAAACTGCAACAGCCTGTCCAAAGAAAAGCTGTGGCAGCATTTTGCAGCAGCGACATTCATGGCCTTATGGTCTAGTAGCATGATTTTCCCTTTGGGTTGGCTTTCGGGCTACACATGGGAGAGGTCACGGGTTCAATTCCCGTTGAGGCCCTTCTTTTTTGGACCTCCCCAGTTATTTTATGTCTTCAAGAGTCTCACATAAGGAGTTTTATGAAATCATATTCAAATTTGACTTCAAAGACTCTAAGGGATATTTTTGAGATCACATGAACTACATCTGGAAGCTCTGCTTGAGGTGTCTTGACAAGCTCATAAATCTATTTTATTGATGTTAAGATAATGCTGTAACTGAATGTGGACATTCTTCCAGCTTGCATGATGGTAAGTCTGCTTTGGGACAGATGGTTCTAATCTCCAATGTTTCATGTTTGCCTATAATTTCTTTCTACCATCCATAGTAGTTGCTGGAAAACTTCAATTATTATGATGCTGATTGGTTGGAACCCTAATCTAGATAGCTTGAACCATCTTAAACCTAACAAGGTCCCTCCAACTCCCACCCAGTCACACCCAGTCTTCATCTCACCCTGCCAAGCAATCCATCCATCCACACATCCACTTCTCAACCCATGGCTTTCCCTTCACTTCGACAAATCTTTGCGGCTTTCAGATCTCCCGAACAAGAAGCAGACCTTTCGCGGACAGCCTTCAATCGCTTCCTCCTCTTCATCTTCACTATTGCCTCAGTAAGCTTGCTGGCCAGCAAGGCCGTTCAAAAGGCCGCCATCACTTCCGGTTCTTGAGGTACGATCACCACTTTCAGTACATATACGTTAGTCGTCGTACCATGCTTTGGAAACCCAGCTTAACTTCTACCCATACCATTCAAGGTATGTCCAGATTTCGAACTTGCGTTTCTGCGTTTGTTGGCGGTTGTTATCAATGATGATCTCCGTGGGTGGTTATCCCATCAATGGGCATTCCATCAGGGGAACTCAAAATGGATGATGAATCTTGGAATGGCATCTAGATCACGAACCACTGCGTTCTGAACCGTTTCCGATCGCTTAAATTGTCAACTGGATCCTGGTTCACAGTGATTTGATCGCTCGTGCCGTCGATGCTCATTCACATTGAAGATTGTGAAAAAAAAAAAAAGGCCAGATCTGAGATGACCGTCAAGGCAGAATATATCCCTTATGAACCTGTCCTTGCGTTATATGCACCCTATTCAACTCACTTGGCACAAAAATTTATGGAGGATAGAAGCTGATAAGCTCGTTTACCTTTGACCTTTATTTCGATCGGCGCATAGACAAATGGTGTTATGTAGTAGCAGGGATTTGATATTCGAGACTTTATCGAGGAGCTGTCATCTGATCAGTCTTCCATAACAACAAGTTCTCTGGATTCTCAATTTTGAAACGCGATGCCGTTTTGTTGGAAATTCCATCTGTGCGGCTCCTGTAGTCATGTCACGTTTTCCATCTGCGTCAAAGAACCTGGTCTACGTGTCTATCTGAATCTATTCTTTGGCGAATGATTGTGTTTTCGTGCCGGCCGGTCTTGTCTCTGTACCATCCATTGAAGCGCAACCTGTGTATCCTCAATCATTCACCAGTTGAGTGTTGAAGGATGTTTGTAAACCCATGTGTATCTAATTGGATTGGATAGAGTCTCATGGAGCCCCAAGCGAAGAACGCTATTACATAGTATCTTGGCCTCTCCTATGTCGACGACTCGAAATTGGTGTCAAACAGGCTCATAACAGCCGATAGCATTCGACAAGCTGACGTACGGCATGTGGTGGTGCCATATTTCGAGTCAGGCGCTCTCACCCACCGGTCATTGCGGTAATTTCGTGAGAGAATAATTGCTTTAGCCGTATTTCCTTTTATGGCAGATGACAAGCTGCTGATGTGGGAAGTAGACTGTTTTACTTGCCATAAGCTTTACCCGGGTTGAGAGAAAAAAAGAAAAAAAGCCAGCGTGTTTTCCAAGTTGAACTATTTCCGGAAGCCCCGAAGAAGCACAACCATCAGAGGAAATTCCAAGACCCACACGCTTACCTTTGTTTGATTGAGCGTCTTTTTTGGTTTTAGAAACTTCGTCCTCAAGTAACCAACGCGCTGAGATGTAATCCTCACCTCTCGAGGCTCCTGAATCCGGATGTGATTCCCGGAACTGGCGTATGGTGATAAGTTCGACTTCAAGCTATTGGCCTGATCCGTCAACGTGATTATTGATAGGGAGAATGCTATCAGGATCGTGAATGTCCCACCTTCAAAGCCGAAGTGTTTCGCGTGTCCAAACTCTTCATCCTCTGATTATTGGCCATCCTAGCTTATCCATAAGAACAAAACATTCACTCTCTCGCTCAACCACACACGCTTTCACTTCATTTTACATGGCGACCAGAACCGCTCGTCCTCGTCGTCGACCGGTACCTCCACTTCCGACAGGACGAGAATTGAGAGCTGATCCTGGGCAGAATCCATCTGAGCGGGATATCTCTCAGCCCTCTGAGGTTATTAATCAACCAACAAATTTGTCGATCAAGAAAGATGATCCGGTTTTGAGAACATCGCTAGACGACAAGTTCAATCAACGCCAAAGCATGAGTCTGTATGAAGTTCCATTAAATGGTGAAATCGTTGTTGACCTTAGCTCGACGGGTGATCTTGGTGTTAGCCAAGAAGAAAATCTTGGTGGCAAACTTGAAGATGTGTTCTCAAAAAACCATGGTAATCAAAACCTCGTAAACAAGGATCCTTCGTTCAAACGACCTCTTGAAACAAACTCGAATGTTTTAGATAGGAGGATTGTTATGGGAGGAGTAAACAAGTTTCAAGAAGAAGATAAAGCTAGTATAGCCTTCACCGATCAAGCAGGTTTAAGTTCAAAGAGATCTTCAACTTCATATCGTAAAGGTCATGGCCGTGCTCCGGGTCTCAAGACACTCTATGGCGGTAAATCTTCTGAGACTACGATACTACCTTCCTATACAAATCGAGTGGAAACATCAAAGCCTCATGATACCGAGGAATTTCAAGGAGTCGAATTACCCAAAGTCCATAAGGCTTCAGTTGACGTAAGCTTTTTTTTTTTTTGTCTCTGATTAAAATTCCATGACTAAAATTAAAAAAAAGGGAATAAAAAAAAAAAAAAAAAAAAAAAAAAAAAAAAAAAAAAAAAGCAAAGGAATTTTGATCCTGATGATGAACTGATATCTGTAACTTTTCTAGTGGCGTAAACGCTTATTAGCCATTAAAGAAAATAGTCATCAATTGACGCTTACTGAAGAAGATACATTTATACAGCCTGACGTTTCATCTAATGAATTTTTGGATGATAAAAATTTAATGTCTACCCAAGTAGTAGATAGTGTTGTTCAACTTGACTCTGAAAAATTTGGTGGTAAATTTAAAGAAGAAGAAGAAAAAGAAAAAAAAGAAGGAGAAGAAGAAGAAGGTTCGAAAGAAGCGGATTGGGCCAACAATCTTCAACAAGACCCTGATGTATGTAACAATTCTGAAGTATTATACACTATGTGCACTAAATCTTGACTTTTTTTTTTTTTTCTCGCAGACTGGATCCCACATTATTCATATCTCCAAGCGAAAAGGGACCAGATTCGAAAGGCAGCAGATGTTACGCTTTTTACTAGGCTTAGCAGCCTCATTAGTGTCAATTTTGATGGTCGTATTATATTTATACTTACGATACACTTTTATCCTCGAAGTTACTGAGGTGATGCCTCAAAATTACACTTCTGCGTGGTTGTTATTGGTAGTTGAAACTATTGTGTGGACTTCCCTTGGTATGCCTTGTACAAGTTTTACATCATATCCTTTTGAAATGTAAGCCAACTGTTGTGCTAATGAACTTTTTTTATTTATTCATTTTCTCACAAACAGGGCTGGCCTCAGTCTTTGATGTCTTTTCACAAGCACCGAACCGTAACGGTGATGTTTCTAGGCTCAGAATTAGGAGTGAGACTGATTTACCTGTTGTAGACATCTTGATCATCACTTCTGGTTATTCCGATGATATTGTGATGGACACAGTCGCCGCTACTTTGGCGCTTGATTACCCACCTTCTCGTTACCGTGTAATGGTTATAGATAACTCTCAAAGTTCAAGTTTAAAACATCGAATCGAACTTTTTCGGAAGCGACCGATGAACTTGTCCTATCATCGTGTTTCGTATGATCATTATATAAAGCATAGGTGTCACCCAACTGGATTTGCTGTTTATTTTGCTTTACAACAGCGTAGCCCACGTTCCCCTAGTCCATATATTGCGATTCTCGATGGTGATGTAAGTTTTATATATATATATCTTATAATCTTCTTGAGATTGACTATGATGAAAACAACCATTTTTCACTTTCTTACAGATGATTCCCGAAGTAGGTTTTTTACGAGCGTTGGTACCCCATATCACACAAGATGCTTCGATAGGTCTTGTGGCTTGTAGAATGTCCTATTACGATCTTCCTAAATTTATACCTGGTCCAACTGCATCACTACTTCAAATGACCGGAACCCTTTCTCGTCCAAATCACGTCACACTACAAGGGATAAGATCAGGAATCCTTTTACGTCGTTCAGCAATGAAGGACATTGGAGGGTTCCCGGTTTATTCTTGTATAGATGATGGAGCTGTTGTTGCTTTACTGTCTCATAAAGGTTACCGTAGTGTGATTGTGAAGGAATCAGTTCAATGTGGTATGGGTTACCCATCGGATTTTGTGATCACAACCCGTCATGCTTCTGCACTTCGAATTGGAACTCTTAAAATTGCACTTTCGATTGATTCTTTGAGATTTAAAATTTTAGGATTAATTAAACCGATTTGTCAAATGATCTTTAGCTTTATCATATGTTGTTGTATCATTTCAATTCCAATTCAATTTTTCTCTAATCAAATTCTAATTCCTATTCTTCACATTTCTCAATTAGCTGGTTTAATTCAATTATCATTTTTGATGATCTTTTCGTTTGGTTTACGTGATTTAATTTGGTGTACTCGATCCAGTAAGCTTCAGTTTTTTTTTTTTTTTTTTTTTTTTTTTTTTTTTTGATCTACTTCAAGACTGAACGAGGAATGAAAATCTTGAAAAAAAAAAAAAAATTCTCAAAATAACAGGTACACCGACCTTTCGTCGACGTTTACAAACTTGGGCTTTTATCTCACCTTACGATATGATAAATTTATTGCTTGATCGAATTAATTCGTTCAACTCTAATAATATTCATCATCATCATCTTCATTCAACCCGAATCGATTCATCATCGAGATCTAAGATGACTCATTTACGTCGTACTACCATTAAGGGATTCGCTTGGTTTCACTTGTTACTTGCTATCACCATTTTAGCTTCGGTTGGATATAAACTCATCTTGATGATTTTAAATAGACATCAGATGAGTGCTTACCAAACTGGTCTATTAGCTATTATCGGTGGCGCGTTTTGGCCCACCTTCGTCTTTATCGATCTCTGGTTAGGTCTACTCGTACCTTTCTCTATTGCACTCAAGTCAAATGATATACCATTTAGAGAAGAACTATTGTAGGTCACATTCATATATACATCTTTTCCTCATTTATTGAATGATTTTTCTTTTCTTTTTTTTTTTTCTTTTTCTTTGTTTTATCACATGATAGAATCCGAGATCCTTTTACTATGGTAGCCAGACCCAAGTTAAGTGCACGTACATACTATCCATTTATCGTTGCGCACTCTCCAACCGAATGTATCATCAGTTTAATCTTTTGGTCATATAGCCTATTTCTGTTGGCTCTCAGTTTTATCAAGACCAAAGGTTGAACTGTGTGTGTGTGTGTGTGTGTGTGTGTGTTGCGTTTCTAATATCACATCAACTTTTATTCTTTTTTTTTTTAAAAAAAAAAAAAAAAAAAAAAAAATGTTTCCAAACTTTTCTCTCTGTTTCTTTGTAGATCACCTTATGTAATGAAGTTTTTTTTTTTTTTTTTTTTTTTTTTTATACAATTCATTGACGTCACGTGTTGAAAAGTAGATGTTGAATACAGTGTTTATTTGCAACACAAACTTTCATGAACCCGGTGATTTTTTAGATGAATCAGATAAATGACGTACTTTAAGTCATAAATTTGTATTCTTTAAGCGTACAAAACTTGATTGAGGTGAGGTATATACACATTGAACTTTCTATCATATGCAAGGAAAGGAGAATAACTTGAACAAGACAAAAAAAAAAAAAAAAAATCAAGGTATCAGGGTTACATCATCAGCCCAACCTGAACCACAAGTACAGCGTACGAAGAAAGAACAAGGACGTGATCAGGAAGTAAATGAGAGTCTAAACTTTTATACATCAAGCTGAGAATTGAAAAGTTGACAATTAGATTTTTATGTAACTAAGGATTGTGTCAGTTGATAATAAAATGATCCCAGTACCATGTTAGGTTTTTAGGACCACCGAGGCTAGTTCTCTTGTGATGAGTCCTGTTTCTGTCAGACAAGACTCCTCACTAAAAAATGACAAGATGACTCTGGGCACAGAGGCCAAGAAGGAAATAACAAAAAATGGGTTCTTATACTATCCCAAATGCCCAGGACTAACACCTGCAAGCCAGATGAGCACTGGACTTATCTAGAGATATACTAGATGTCTGACAAATCCAGTGATGGCCAACGCAAATCCTTTCCTTGCACTGTCTAGTGGCCAATCCCAGCCTCAGGATTTATCCTCTATTTACTATTTCACTCTTGAGGAATACAAAAAGATGACAACTTTCTGAGATGAGAATGAATCAACAAACTATTTCATAATAGTAATTGACTATGAGTTCTCTAAAAATATAGAAAGTCCAGAATATCTTTTATAGTTATTCAGACAGTTTGAAGGTTATTTTTATGATGCAGATTCTCCTGGTCAGATCCATCTTTTATATTCTTACCCTCAATCCTTGATGAGCATACACTCATTATAAAGCAAGAGTTTACTATATCCTCTTGCATGTTATTACAGTTCAGTTCATGGTTTACAACAGGTTACTCTACATGTACTCATACTGTAATATTCAACTTTAATTCAGCTTTACAGTGAATTCTTAGTTACAGCTCTCGAAATTGAGCTATGAGGTGTGGTAAGAATATATTCTTATTAACATTTGCAGCTCCATGGTACTTCTCAAGTACTCAGGGGCTGACATCTCTTATCAATGCAGAAAACCAGTTATGATGCAGTCTTCAGAAAATGTCAAAGATGAGGTTTGACTTGTTAGTCAAGAGTTGAATAGTCTAACATGGCAGAGATCATGTCGAGCAGCAAGTATATCACCCAAAGGCCAAGTAGAAGTTGGTCCGAGATCATCAGACTCGTCGTTATCTTCGGCTTGGTTCTCACCATCGTTTCGCAATCCACATGCGACCTGGTCAGCTTTTGAGAGCTGTTGATCTATCAAGTCGTTCAGGACACTATCGAGCATTGGGCGCACGGATGAGAATAGTATTCGCTGAGAGAGATATGGCCCGATGAGATTTAATCGAACTGCTGCCGAGAGAATTGAGCGAACGTAAAGAAACATATGCAAATCGATTGCCCGGGCTGCATTTATTTTATTTTTATTTTATTTTTTTTGATTTCGAACAAGATCAGATTAGGAGAATCGAGCCATTTTGTCCAGAATAGAAGGCGTTGAGAAAAAAAAAAAAAAAAAAAAAAAAAAAAAAAAAAAAAAAAAAGAGGAAACAAACCTCGAGAAAGTCCAAGAAGTCCGCTAACGAGCGCGTAAGCAATTGGTAAGTGTATGCTCCGTTTGGTAGGTTGGAGTCGGTCCTTCAGGTGACGGATTATGGTTTGGTCTGCGGTTGAAAAGGCTTTGGTATAAAGTAATATCATAGCTGAACCCTGAGCAAGGGAAGATCTACGTGTGACCGGATTGAGACACATGGCGTGATAGAGGCGATCAAGACGTAAAGTGGAATCTACGGTGAGCTCTGGAACGGATTTGAGAATGGTAAAGAGGCCGTTCATGAAAGGAATCGCGAGGGATGCATAATTGAGTAGGCTAGAGCGAGCTCAAGACGTTTGAGGAAGGGCATCAGTTGAGTGAAAAAAAAAGGACCCAAATGTTCCTCAGAGAAAGATATATAGATTATTAGTTTTATTCAGTGAACACTCACTAAAGCTAATTAGTCGTTCGATTCGTTCAGCTTCCGATACGGCGGTAGCAAGGAAAGAGTGGGATATAAAGCTTTCTAAGCCTGAACTAGAAACAAATCCACCGACAGGTAAATTGGAGTCTGAGAGAATATTGATAAGATGAATCTGATCAACTTTTTCAGAGTTGGTATTATACTCTGACATTCTGGGAATCAGACAACGACGAGGATGAGGATGAGGATGAGGATGAGGATGAGGATGATGAAGTGAAGGTGTTGGGATGGAGACAGTTCACCCAAGTTAAGTCTACCTGATCTAAGTCTACCTAGCCTAAGTCTACATATCAATTCAGTCTTGACAAACAACCATGTCCTTGTTCTAGCCCTTTGATGATCATCAGTCCTGGCCCATTTATTTTGTTGACTAGACGCCGTGGGCTGTTGGACTGCTAAACTTACAAAGGTCTTGAACTCCTCACCAACTCATGAAGGGTTTTATGGTCAAGAATATGTAATGACCCATGATGTTCATGTAAGTAACCAAAATAGTAGACTCAAGAGCCCTGCAATACATTGTCACTACTCAACTCATGCAAAGATGGATCAAAAACACTGAAGAGTAACGGTGGTGAGACCACAATTGAAATACCAACAAAACTCTATGAACTGAAGTCTACTTGGTAGTAGTTTGTGAATCAAAGCAGCTACCATGCATAATTTTTTTTTTTTTTTGTGTAAACCTGATGAGTGACAGGTGGTATCAGTAATATGAATATTGAATTGATACCTTGTGTTAAGAGCAAAAAGGAGGAAAGCAAACAGAACACGTCCAAGAAGAAACCAATGTAGGAGAAATGTGACGACTACAAAGTTGAAAGATTGAATGGAATATTTGATACAAGGCCATGCAGGAGTGTAATTATAAATGAGGGCATGGGAGTGTTGAAAGTTAGAGATCAGGTTGAATATCACTATTACTATCACTGGAAGGACTTGTGTCAAGGTCTAATTCTGGGTGGGATGTATGGTTTTGCTTTGATTTCGAAATGAGATTTGCTATTCATCATTCCCATATTTTAATGATAATAATAAAACCTTTTTTCAATAAGAACCCCTAATTTGGTATAGCTATTTATTAATTTTCCCTATTTGATAAACACAATCCACAACAACAAGGTGATTGTAATTCTGGTATATCAAGTATATGTTTTACTAAATCTTGATCACGACAACTGGGACAAGATTTTGGGGAAGAAATTTCTAAACTATCAAACCACTCCTAGATCAAAAAGTAGTCAATCATTCATATTTCATAATAGTAATTGAACGTTAGATAGACTTGAATAAAGAATAATAATAATAATAATAATAAAAGCTGCCTCACTTTAATACAATGTTGGTGAAATGTGTGTTCACACAACAATTTTAGGAAATCTTTATGAGGAGATTCATCATCTTGACAAATTGGGCAAATGTCTAGTTTTTTATCAAGATCAGCTTCAAATGAATTTTTTGTATTAAACATTCTTGATGGTTTTTGTTTTTTTAAGTGATTAACTTTTAACTTTATCGAAGGATTTAGAGGTTTTGTTTTTTGAATTTCAGAATGCTCTATGAAATCGTTCTTGTTCATTTCAACGTCTATCGGATTATCTTGCTCCCCAGATTTATAGTCTCTATCTTTTACACTTTCTTTATTTTCTGGGTCTAGAGTTGATATTATCCTAGATTCAGATTTTGGCTTGTTAGACTTCCAAGTTCTTGTTTGAATTTTTAAGTGTTCTGATGATGAACTTTGATTAAGTGGAAAATGGTCTTCCTTCTCATTTGACAGAAATAAATTTCCCATCATTTTGTTAATAAGCCTGCGCCAATAGTAAGTAACCCAATTCCAAAACGTTTGATACCATCTTTTGTCGAGCTCCATAAATTTTTCATTGGGTGATGACTCTCTTCCTTCAGACAAAATGGCTTTTAAAATGCCTTCGGTCAAGATCAAGGAACGTCTTGAGCCAGTTGGTTTACTAAAGTTATCAGACCAGAGAGGAAGATGATGATACGGAGATTTGCCTGAGCACTCTGAAAAGGATGGTGTTTGATTAATTCGTTTTATTTTCCAAGAAGGTACCTCATTGATTAATTTGAAAGGATCAGTCACCACTTGATGATCACCCCCAACGGTTGTCTCAAGAACCGTGAGCGGTTTTTTAAAAGGCCCGGATAACGTCAAATGGATGAAGACGTGAGAGAGTAAGACAAATGAAGTGTTAGTCTTGAAAAATCTCATCATTCAGAAAACGAGTACTACTGTACTTTGGATTGGGAAAGCATTCCTTGGAATCAAATCAGCTTTACCACACTGGCACACTTGAATTTTTTTTTTTTTTTTTGAGTATTACTACCAACAAATCAACTTCATTGAGATGAAGAGACTGACTTACTCAATTTGTAACGTTAGAGCTGATTAAATTTGAGTGTTTTTCTCTTTTTCACCCCCCAAAAAAACTTTACGTCTGAGATTCCTTGTTCTAAAATAAAATGCTCTAATTGAATATAATATACTCTCTAGCTTACAGGAGAGAGTTGATTTACGGAGTAAAAAGATAACCAATTTTTAAAAGGTTTTCTCCAAAAACAATAAAAAACTCGGAAAGAGATTGATGATACTTACATTTGTAATAATATGTACCACCGTATTCCGTAGGTAGGTGTTACGCAGGGCACACACAGTATTTCAGTCTTTTTTTTTTTTTTTTGTAACTTTAGTCAGACGTTTAAGAAAAAGTCCTCAAATCAATTGACAAAACCTGGTTTCTTGAAAAAAAAAGTAGTTTTAATTGAATGCTGAAAAAAAAAAAAAAAAAAGGCTGTAAACCATGCGTAACAAACATACTTTAGATGGTACAGTACTACATGTCATTTCATATGCTGGACTTTTAAAAGATCACAAAGTTATTGAGAGCCAGTTTTTTTTTTTTTTTTTTTTTTTAAAAAAAAAAAAAAAAATATTGTGAGACATTTTGTTGAAAAAATCGAGAATGGTTTCTGCTTACCTTAATATATATATATATAAAGTGAGTATGAAGAAAAAAAAAAAAAAAAAAAAAGTTCTTGTATGTTTAGGTAAAAAAAAAAAAGGATATGACTATTTTACAGAAATAAGGAACAGTGTTTTATGTTGCTATAGTTTTGTATTAGGAGTTTGTATATAAACAATACAGTAGTTCTTTTTTGTAACAGCCAAGTACACTTTTTAATTTTTTTAAAAATCCTGCTTGATCCAGATCTTCTCAGATCCACTTTGATCTACTGTATTTTTCTTTTGATCAATCAGATATGTATGTAAGTATACAAGTATTTGAAAGGATTCCCAAAAAATCAAGTCAATGTACAGGACTGTAAGTGTGATGTGACAGGTTACAATTAATACACTAAGTACTTACATACTCAGTCTCAGATCTTCCCACTTTGCTCTCCATCCAGAATCTCAATGAGCTGTTCTCTCTGGATGCTTTTCTTGTGTTTTTTTTTGATGTACATAACGTGTCCTCTTACGGTAGTCTGAATGAAGGGTGGGTCTACTCTACCTTACTTACCCTTGTGATCGTGAGAGATGTTGTATGATAAGTGGAGATGTATGAGTCTGTGCAAGGTTTGGTCGAGCAGAGATGATATCTCAACCCCTAAGTGTGTGTGTGATGGTTCATGATCCCTGTTCTGTCTCCTTTTCTTCGGACACATCCATCTCATCAGGAATGGAGAAGTTGAACTGACAGCGTGTGGAGTGAAGGAAACATTTTATTTATCGAGTTCCAAATTAACGACCATAAAAATTGGGCTCAGTTTATATCTTGAACGTAAATATTTTAAATCATTCCTCTCTTCACGTTTCATCTCACATCACATCCTCAACCATCACATGACCATCTGAACGAACCATTGTTTTTTATTTTATTTTTTTGGTTTAACAGATTCACTCTCCTCGAATTTTTTTTAAATTAAATTTCACTCGTCGAACCAAAACAAAAGGAGGAAAAAAAAAAACACACACACACACACTTTTGAAGAGATGGAAGCTTGTGAAATTGAAGACTTATTATCTTCCTTCTCATCTGAAACTTTTGCTATACAATCTCAATCCGAAAAAGATTTACGAGCTTCACTTGAAACTTTTTTTACTTTAAATTCAAATCAAAACGAAAATAAAAAACATGGTCCCATTTTCGAAGCCGAGTCGGATCATCTTACACCTCCAACTCATCCATCGTCAACGAATCCTGAAACGTCAATGGAATCAGGTTTGAATGAAATATCGAATCAAGAATTTCCTCAACCAAACACACCGATGGGAACGCCTGCTCAAACTAACGGATTTAAAATGTCCACTAGTCCACCTTTGAGTAATCGTCATGGTCATCATTATAATAGTCCAACACTCAGTCATCAAACCATAGGTGGTTTAGTCAATGTCACTCAAAATCCTAATACGCTTAAAGTAAATTGTTTGGCTTGTCTTTACAAACTTCAAAACCCTTCACAATTCTCAACCGTTTGTTCAAATCAACATCAAGAAGGTTGCGATTATCTTCAATCGTTACCTCATCATCAACATACGATTTGTAAACCTAAACATCATTTAAATTTAGATTCATCTTTAGATCAACAATTTAATTCGATTGAAATGGAGTTGTAAAAAAAAAAAAAAAAAAAAAAAAAAAAATTTTTTTTTTTTTTTTTTTTTTTTTTCTTTTTTTTTTTTTTTAATTTTTTTTTTTTTCTTTTTTTTTTTTTTTTTTTTTTTTTTTTTTTTCTTTAAACATCACACTACTCACTCACAGTTTCTTCATATCATTCTCTCCAATTTTTTTTACCAAATAAACAAACAAGAATAAATTGTGACCGATTTCCAAAATCGACTTGAGGAAGAGAGAGAGAGAGAGAGAAAAGGGACAAATTAGCGTTTACTTTTTTTTTTTTTTTTTTTTTTTTTTTTCTTTGAGATTTGATTATCATTGCATTTATTTTGCAGTTTTCTTTCGAAATTTCGACTTGAGAAAAACAAACAAAAAAAAAAAAAATCTTGGTCTACGAGTTTTTTTTTTTTTTTTTTCATTCTTAAATCTTTTTGGGGTTTCTTTATAAGGTTTCTTCTTAATCTCAAAGAAGAAGAAGAAGAAGAAGAAGAAAAAAAAAAAAACGGTGTTGCTGTATTTTTCCTTTTTGATACCTTTGTTGAATAGTACAAAATTCCCTCACAAAAAGAAGAAGAGATATATATATATAAAACACGCTTTCGCCGGGAAAAAAAAAAAAAAAAAAAAAAATTTGTTTTTTTTTTTTTTTTTAGATCATAATTTTTCATCATATCATACGTTATGATTGGGTTTCAAGTCAATCTAACTATTTAAAACCTCGTGTTATACATATTAAATTATTGGCAGAGAGAGAGAGAGAGAGAGAAGTGACTCAAAGTGCTCAAGTTTGAGAAAAAAAAAACCCATTATGAAGAACTAATTGACTAGTTTAACGTAAGGGAACTCGATTCGGTTAAAGGCGCTTGACTTTGTTCTTCTTAACGAGGGGATTTTTGTTAGGGTCCGCGGTATTTTAAATATATATATATATTGATATAATTTGTAAAAGAAATCAGTACAACTTGGAATTTCACAAAGTAAAACTCTACATAGAATCTTGAACGCTCTTTTGAAAAAAAAAAAAAAAAACAACACAAAGAAAAAGAAACAAAAGATTTTAATATATGCAATATTATAAAATTGACAAAAAGAGAATATCCGAACCACCGACCCAACCGTTGGTCAAACCGATTCAAAAAAGGAATCGATCCAATAAATAAATAAATAAATAAATAAATAATGGACACAATCACCAACAGCTAAATGATTTTATCCATCACACTCGAGATGAGTAGTGGTGAATAGATCAAAAAAAGGGGTACTTAGACGTTCGGTTCTTTTGTTTTTTTTTCTTTAATCTGGTCATCAACTCTGACACCCCTTCCTTACCGAACTTGATTCGCAGCGAAAACCAAAAGAAATCATTTATAAAAAAAAAAATTAAATCAATAAATGAAATCCTGGGCGCGATATTTGTAAGGGGAGCAACACGGGAAAGTTGAGGATGACGCCGCATGAGGGAAAAAAAGAAGAGTCTATGAGGAGGCGCGATGTGGGGATCAATTTATAGTGATGAGACTGAGGGGCTGAGTTGTGGGTCGAACTAGTTACAATAACTACTACTTTACAGTACTGTACTCAGTGTAAAAATCTGCTCACACACACACACACACACACATTGTATGTAGATAAATACAGTATAAGTAGTAGGTAATACAGTTTTGTACATCGTAGTAACAGGATGTAGTTGCAACTTAAAACTTAAAAAAATCCTGGAAGAGAGAACTCAATCTCAATGTCTGATAAATTTTCAATCTTTATTTATTTATTTATTTCTTATTATGTATAAAGCACAGCATGTGGGCCCATTACCTCAAGACACGATTTTTTTTTTTTTTTTTTTTAAAAAAAAAAAAAAAAAATTGTTGACTTGAGAAAAAAATATTTTGCGACTTTTGAAAAGGATGTCCTCAGAAAAAACAAAGACTTCAAGTTTGTTTTCAAAACATAAAAACCTGTTGTATTATATTTTTGTAGGCTGAGGAGTGAGTACAGAACACAATCAGAGAACTGACCCTACCCTCGGGGGGGGGGGGGATGTTTACCCTTACCTGATCGGACCCACCAATCACTATTATACAATAACGCAAAGATCAATCTGTTAATGTTAAATCCATTGCATGTCAAAAATCCTATCAGGTCTAGAAAACAATAACATCCCACTCTCACTATTGATTAGACTGATACTGGTTGAATAAATATGTTTGATTTGGTAAGACTTTCATCGCAGTAAATTAAGTTTATGAGTCATAAAACCGGAGGGTAAGCCTAATTTAATTCTCGAGTCTACAAACATATGGCCTTCGAACGTAATTTAAATCCTCAACTATTTTTTTTTTTTTTTTTTTTTTTTTTCATATATCTAAAAAGGTGCAATATATCTGCGATAGATATTCTGTAAGTAATCTTTTTTTTTTGCGTTTGTCAGAATGAACAAAGTTTTGGTACCTTGAATCGTAAAGCAGCTCTCAAGTCATCATTGTATACTTTTTTGATTTGATTTTAATGGGCTAAGGATATCCTCGAAAGAATGGGTGAATCTCAGTAAGGCGGATAAGTGTTTGGGGATAGGCTTATTTCTTTTCACATATTCAAGATAAAAAATTTCAAGAATGTCCAAGTTGGCTGTATAAGTAACAAGTAGGCAAGGCTTGTAAAGTTGAAGAGCGTATCGGTATCCGTCTTTGGTAGTTGGTTCGACTTTTGAGAAGAGCGCGAGAGGTGTCTTAGTAGGCACGTTTACATTTACACGGCTGTTTATAGAGGCAGGATTGACTTGCAATATAGAGGATGAATTTACTTGACTGCCTGAACTTTTAGAAATTTCCACCACTGTGAAGCTTTCGGGGTATTGCTTGTCTGTATTGACGTCAGGTTGCGAGAGCTCATACATATGAGGTATCCGGAGTTCACGAGTAGGTTTTTCAACCATATGACTAGATCCCACTGTCTTCTCCCGGACTTTGCTCGCCATCAAGACAGTATTTGAAGAGCCAAAGGAAGAATAAGAGCCTCCGTGTCCAGAACGGGAGGCAATCCGAGTAGTTTCATCAGCTTTCGGAATGATTAAATTCTTACTGACATCCGGTTTGACAACTTGCTGGTCGCGAAATCTCGAGGAAGCTTTCAGGGCTTGCGACAGAATTGTGGCTTTGGCCAGTGTGGCTGTGTTCTGAGATGGGGAAATCTTGGCTAGTCCATTCAGACGTGCATTGGATCGGATAGTAATTACATGGCGATCCTTATTTAAATCGTGTTGGTGGCCATCTGGAGGAGAGCTTTGATGTGAATTGTTTGCTGGTTCGGCACTCGATGAATTCTAAAAAAAAAAAAAAAAAAAGGACATTTAATATGAATTAGCACAAACCAACCCTTGACTTGCGTTTGCTGAACGATTGCGTTGAGGATGTTCACTATGCTGATATAGATCATACATATTGAATAAAAGAGACACAAACCTTTGTGGAATCTACATCTAGCCTCACTTTTTCTTCAGAATTTTGACAGAGATTAGATGGGAAAGTCGTGTTCCGAAAAGATGACGTTTTTGAGGAAGCCTCTGCCTTGATTTGAAGAGAGGAAGACTCCAAAGTGATCTGAGCTGATAGTAGGAAATATGAATGTGTTGTCATTACTTTCCTTTTCAGATTCAATAAGGGTAATTAAAATGGAAACCCTACCTGATACAGCAGCAGTGTTGAAGGCGCGGGATCCGCTCGTTGCCTGAGTGGCTATGGGAAGATCCTCGACCATAGTAGGGTTGGAAGTGGATGGTTCTCTGGTAGCCACTAGAGAAAATTCGAGGTTATTGCGGTAAGCCGTCTTGTGCTCAAGACTAGGGAATCCTGAGCCGACATGCACCTTGTCAGGAAAAGTAGTGGGTATTGTGTTGACTGCCGAAGGAAGGTTGTACCTATGGATCGACGTGGCTAGTTGAAGATGAGCGAGCGCTGTGCTCAACGATATATTAATCTCGCCTTTGAAGTATTTTTCTTTCAAAAACTTGAAGTAGGGCAACGTCAGAATTTTGGCTAACACGTGAGTTACGCATTGCACTGTGTCTGTTGCCTGCCCAGCTTCGGTGAGCATCGAAACGGCTTTCCAATGGTTGACCAACAAATCTGGGTCGTTCAGATCCGAGCTGCATGCTTCCCAATTTGCCCATGCTTGATGTATCTCTAGAGGTTTGACATCACCATATTTTTTAAAAAGATGTTCCCAAAGTTGATGGGAAGAGTTTTGAATGGTAGGATTATTGTTGATTATTGCGATTTCGTCATCGTTTAATTGATCAAGTATCAAGTTATATGCTTTTCGATCCCGTCTCAAGAACTGCGCAGTGAATTCGGGGGAAGAAGTTTCGTCAGGCAACTGTTCAAGTCCGTTTGCGATTTCCAACAAGTCGGAAGCCTCCAAGATTATCTGGGTTCTGATACGCCAAGTTGGATAGAGTTGCTTGTTGAGCGGACCAATCACTGTACTAGAGGAGATGTGTTTGTCCGATGCGTTAACCATCATGAAATAAATTTTTGGTGCGCTATTGAAGTGGAAAGATAAATGAGTCACTGATGTTCAAAAGATGAGAGGATGACGAGGAAGGGAAAGATTTTAACAAGCCTTCAAGCTGAAGTAGAATCAAAGTTGCGGAATGAAGGAAATCAGGCTAACAATGGGACCCTTTATCAATGTACTTTACACTGAATGGCGCTTTTTTTTCAAGTCATACCAAGTCCCACATCAAGACAAAAGCAAAAATAGAGTCTAACACACAGTATGGGATATCTAATGGCAGCGCTCAGCGGCCTGGTCTAATTCTGCAACAACTTAGGGATTATGTACACTCATTGATGAATTGCAAGACTGATCAACACCCTAAAAAAGGCTTGAGGAAGCAAAATGTTCAGTGACAAGTATATTCATGCATCTTTTGCGATACGTAGCCGTGTCCTTGTCATCTCCCCCTTCACTTGGGCTCGTACATTTGCCATTTTCCAGTATAACCATGTATTTAGAAGAGATATTTTCACTACAACTTCAAGGAGGCAAAACACCAAACAAGTGATCACTTTTTTTTTTTTTTTTTTTTTTTTTTTTCAAAATCAAGGACATTGACACATAATGATGTCAAAGTGTGCATCACTCATGGGAAACATACAAAGAAAAAAAACCTTACTGCAGTACAACTGGGAAACAAAATATTTATTTATTTATTTGTTATAAGGAAGAGTGATATGGAGCAGTGTTTTCCATAAATCCATGGATTGAGGTATAGTTCAAGAAAGTGAAACAGCTGACTTTTTTGCTCTTTGACAGTTCAGTAGAGATCTTGACTTGAAAATGAGGGTCTGACAGTGTTATGACAGGGCTATCAAGGCATGATTATCATCACAACAGCTCATGAGGGTGTCTACAATAGGAGCCTGCCCAGATCAAGAACTTTGATTGAAGTCTCCTAATCACACTGCCAAGATATTTGTATCGGATGGGCCTATCCGATGTTCTATCACCCCAAGATATGCGATGCAGTGTCAGTAGGATTAGGTGCGATGGAATTACTATCAGTATCTAATGCTCTGACACCATATTGCAGTGTAATTCCATCGCACCTAATCCTACTGACACTGCATCGCATATCTTGGGGTGATAGAACATCGGATAGGCCCATCCGATACAAATATCTTGGCAGTGTCATCAAGCTGCTTGAAGTATTCTTCAGGATCTTACTTTTCTTGTCTTGCATGATTACAGAGCAGTCTATCATACTTGCTGTCAATGTGTTATGAGCATGGCTGGGCTGGACCGGACATGTCACAGTGCTATCACAGACTACAATATATTCTGCAGCAGGAGAGACTCTGGGTTCTCTCCCCATAATGCAGTCTAATCATTTTTCTCACAAATGCACTAGAACCTTAATCCTCCCATCCACAGTCCCCCTGAGTTGAGTCATAACATAGACACCTGAGGAATCTTTCATAGATCTGGCTAACCACCTGATGTTGTCCTGCACTTTGGTGTTTGTTAGGACTAGGAGGTTTCCATAAGGTTTTGCCACCCATCTTGTCTCATGTGGCTTGGAGGGCAAACCTTCCTAAAGGGAATGAGTTCAGACCCCAGGATGACCATCCAAGTAAGGCTTGCCTTGCCAGTCCTTAAGTTGGTGTTGTTTGACTGAGACAAATCTTCTGAAAGCATTGATGAGGTCATGCTTTTTTTCTCTGGGGATAGGGAAAAGGACAAGTTTTTGGCATCCTTGTGATGGCTGATGGTTTCTAACTTCTTGCCCCAGATTTGTTGTTTTGCAGTCCCAAGGGATGTTAAGGATGTCAAAGAGATATAAGAACTTTGCTTGGTCAGTTGGCATCCTGGTGCCCTTGGATGTAGTGAAGTTGTCTTTGGTCCAGAAAGCCCATGTGTCATCCATGAGGTTATTGATTCTCCTGATGCTGAATTCTTAGACTGCTAACCATAGGACTAGAGAGAAAAAGGAACATCATAATCTTTGGTGATGCTGAAGATCTGAAATTTGTTTGATGGTCCATGTGGTACTGGTTGTCAATGAGAACTATCTGTCTCAGCTGGGACTGGGGCTGCATTGGCTGAAGAGTTTCACTGAACCAGTGTGGGCTGATACAAAGATGATCAAAATGGGGTTGAGCAACTCTTCAACCCTGATCACTAGCCACACATGCTGACCTGGATTTGATGTGTGTGGGATAATGAAGCTCAAGGCTGTCAGTAAGAGAGAAAAAAAAAAAATCTATGTATTCTGTGGACAGCCATTCATGAGACATATCAGAAACAGGTACTTGGACTTGATAAACAGAAAACCATAGAAGAGAGCAGTGAAAAGAGAGACAAGGAAAGAAAGTGAAGTGGGGTGACTTACTCTTTCCCAGCCATTATTGAGCATAGGGAAAGAGTAAGTTTGATTGTGCCATGAGGAGGAGGAATGGATAGTGCAGGGGATCTTTTGATATAAGCATCTTGATCTTATTACTGTAGCTGAAAGTGCGCTACTGTATTTCAACCTTGGCATGTTATGGTGTTCTCTGGCAGCATCTGTCTTCCACAGGAAGAGCTTTTTACCCTGTTTCTTCAATTCAACCATGTACAGTGAAAATGATATGAGGGAATCAAAGACCACTCTTATCCTATCTTTTGTGACAAGATTATTGAGGAACAGGTTTCCATAGCTCATGCTTGTACATACTTGCATCTTTGACATGCCATTCTTTGCAACTCATAAAAGAGGGGAGACTATCATACTGGGTGTTAGTTTCTGGAAGCCCATTTTGAGTATCTGTCTGCTGCTATTTCTTCATCTCTGGCTCATTGTAGTGGATCTGAATGGGTGTTGCAGACAGTGTGGTTTTTGTTTATTACAACATTTTCTGGTGGCTTTTCTGACATTCTCCAAAATCCCTTACACAGTCCATTGATTACAGATATTACAAATGGCTGGTTGAGATGGTCCTTCAATAGGAGCTTGAGCTTATTTATGTTGATCTGACATACAATTTTGAATAATACAGGGAAAGGTCTTCATGGCATAAGTGGCTGCTTTGTCTTTGTCAATAGGAGGGGGTGCTTGGAGGGGTGCTGCATGTAGACTGGCTTCAGTATTGCTCAAGTGGCCTCTGGGATTTGACCAATCCCACTTGAACCCCCTCCTTAAATTGTTATGTGTGTGAGTCATTAAGTGTCAATAGGTCATCAAATTCTTCTATGACTGTGCTTGAGATAGGTGCACTGGTTTTGACTAGGCTCTCTAGGTTATAGTTTGTGTATGTGTGTAGTGCATTGGTGGTCCCCTTTGCAGCCCAAGAAGTCACACTTGCCATGGATCCTGATGCATGGGTCATTGGGCTTGCTAATACAGTTGCCAAGATTCCAACCACCACAAATCTGCTGATGGCAAGGAGCACTCCTTTATGTATGTGGAGGATGGTATGGTAGGGTGTAGGGTTTTTAGTATGTGCAACCAGGTTCTGGGTGGAGGTATTAAGCATATATGGGCTTATGGTTTTTGACTTTGCCTGCCCATATGGACTGTGTATGTGGCTTCTTGTTGAGTTCTGGTTGCTTATGAGTAGACTGGTTCAATGTTGACACAGTAGGTCTAAAGTTGTGATTGTAGAACTTCTGCTCTCTTGTCTCTCTGAATCTCCCAAGAGCTGTATTTCTAGCATTTGCCAGATCATTATACATCAAGTCAGCAAAGGAGAAATAAGCCTGATTCACTGCCAAGATATTTGTATCAGATGGGCCTATCCGATGTTCTATCACCCCAAGATATGCAATGCAGTGTCAGTAGGATTAGGTGTGATGGAATTACTATCAGTATCTAATGCTCTGACACCATATTGCAGTGTAATTCCATTGCACCTAATCCTACTGACACTGCATTGCATATCTCGGGGTGATAGAACATCAGATAGGCCCATCCGATACAAATATCTTGGCAGTGATTGGCAATAGCCATGCAAAGGTTGGCATCATATTTGACTGCACCTGATCTCCAGTCACCATTTTCTTCAAATGATGCCTCTGTTTCTTTGACATGCTCAAAATACTTTTTAAAGATGTGCTCAAGCCCTGGAAATGCCAACATATAGGCTGCTCATAGTACTGAAAGGACCTTCTTCCAAGTGTTCATGTCTTTGAATGGCACTGACTTTGACTTGTTACTACTGTTTAAGGATTTTTCATCTTTAGGCACCTCCTTGATGTTAAGATCTGCTTTATATATTTTGGTAATGTCAATGTATTGGTTTTGTAGTAAAGGTTTAATGAGGATACATGGAAAGTCTGGTGGTCTGCTGGGGTGGTTATCAAAGTGCCCAAGTGCTCTTGAGAGACCATGTCTCTGATTCTCTGCCATTATCTCCACAATGAGCTTTGCTTCAGCAGATAACTCTCAGTCTGCATCTCTGAGAATGGGTCTGCATGGCTTTTCCCATCTATATTTGAAACTGGAGCCTGTCAACATGTCAGAGTCATCAGAATCAGACTTGTTGTCCTCTGTGGACCTTCCTCTGTGCCTGTGTCTTCTACATGGGCTGTGGCTCCTCTTGTCTCTGTGCCTGTCTTCCCTCCTGCATCTGTCTCTCCTATCCTAGTTGTATCTCCTATATGTGGATTTTCTAAAGTTTTCATCTTGTTTTCCTCCATTGAAGAAGACACCTTGTGGTGTTGGAAGATTAAGCAACCCAGTCTGGTCATAGTTGGGGCCAGGTTGAGGAGTAGTGTGGAAAGTGTTGCAATGAACAAGGCTAGAGCAGCAGAACATGAGATGTGTGAGTTCATGGAAGGATTGAGGAGAGGAATCCTGCCATGGCTGCTGCTCTAGGTGACTGACTACATGGATGTCACAGGAGATGTCACATGGATGTCACATGAAATGTGAAACGTGTGAGACAGATGGGAAAGCACAAAGAGACGACACAGAATTCCAACAGAAAGGAGGGTTATTTGGGGTTTGGGGGAGGTGGAGGTAGGAAGGCGGCAGGAATGGAAGACGTAAGGGATCGTTTGTTCGATGGGAATACTATGATGCGAGGGAACTGGTGGGTTCTCGTATACTGGCCTGTTGGCCCTAGAGTCCCTTTCAATTGCCTTAGTGGCAAACTCGGAGAACAGCCTATGGAATTGTGGGTGGTTGAACGGTACCCAAGTAGCGAACTGCTTGCTGAGGTAGTCCATTTGATACATGGAGCTCCCGCCATTGTGATATACCGCTCATATACTGATTTTTGTTGTGCATCCATGTAATACGCTCCTTCCTGCTTTTACAGAACTTGTTTGTGTAGCTCTAAAAAATGAGTCGAAACAATAACGGTGAGCAGTAGTTCTGAAACTGTGATGTACGATGGTGCAATGGAAATTTGGGCGAATGAGTTGGAGAGCGGCTGAGGACGCGCGAGTCCTTCGAAGGTCGGTGGAGTATATAGTTCCCCTGCTTCGTTGAAAACCGGCGCGTCCTGAAATATGCGTCAGGTCGTTGGGGCCTGACAGTTTCAGGGAAGGTAGTCACCGTGACATTTCACTCGACGTGCCAGCGGCACATATATTCCACTTAGTTAATTAGGACACCAACTCGGACTCCTAAAGGATTACCAGGTTGAATCCCCTAAGGAACTTGAAATGAATGACTATCGAGAAAGATTCGCGGTTGTTGTCCCGATTAACTAAGTGAAATATGGAGCGGCTTGATTGTCGAGTGAAATGTCACGGTGACTACATTTCACTGAAACTGACAAACCCCATCGTCTCGATCTCTCTTCTAGGACCCAATACAATCCAATCACGCGTTGTCGCCACGGTATTTCAGCCTAGCCACTATGAGCGAGTCCATGGTGAGACCCAGACTAAGCGCTCGATGATTCCGATCCCATCCTTCCTTTGCATGATGGGATTCTGGAATTGACAGAATTGAGTGCTTTATTTCAAGAGTGGAATGTGAACTCTGAACTGTCCCTTCATTGAATTTCCCCATTGTGAATAATGAAATCATTTTTGACTATCAATTGACCTGTCACTACTACCAACATTCTTGTACTTATTTTTTCTTATCTAGCTTGTGCCAATCAAATCCCATGCAATTTTCTTTATCAAAAACGACCAAAAAAGAAAAAAAAAAGAAACAACAACACCAAAAACTCATCTTGGACCAGCACGAGATTTGTAAACTTTTTTTTTTTTTTTCCTTAAAACCCACTGATCAATAAAGATTTGTCATGTTTCGATCGGGTTTCCGAATTTCATCAACTCACTACTTTCGCTGTGTCTTTTCTCTGATTGACCTTGATCTTTAGCTGCGTACAAAGTGCCTTCCAGGGGTATCCTGCCTCATGTTTGATTCTGGCGCTCGAGAATCTGATTCCTTCAGGTTGTGTGTACACAGCCTCAATGGTCCGGCTATGGTGCGCATATGATGGAGCATTAAGTGTTCTCCCTATCAGCAAAAAGCAGTGCGGTCAATCTGACTCAACATTCACGATGGATACCGATCGAACAGCATCGAGTGACGATCCATGTCACAGACTGACACAGCTACCGTCAATCAAATCCAACATCAACTCAACCAACAAATTGGTTGAGCGCGGATTCGGATTGGGTTCGATTGACGTTCCTGCATCGCCACTCGGTCTATCGGTCTGTAAATTAACCAAGTTGACCCCTTTCCAAAGAAATTTCACCATCCCTCTATCATCTGCACCCCCCAAACGCTAGCTCTACAGTCTATAAAACATCCTTCAAAGGTTTCAAATCCCTCTCTCATTCTTCATCTCCTCTACACCTTGATCAAACTTGAGTTTTAACAGTCACATTATACCGCGCATACATCTCCATCCCAAAGAAACCTACCAGACGCGATGTCGAAAGCTGCCGATGGCTTCGAACCTTCTTCTGATCTTTTCACGACCGGCCAAGAGCCCACGCGTCTTAATTTGACCGGAGCAGGACTGAAGCCATCCACACACCAGCATCTAATCCAGGTTGAACCCTTGAGAAAGGCAGACATGCAACCCAGTTACGCACAACAACTCGATCAAGGTGGTTTGGTGCGTTCGTTTGCTTTTTTTTTTTACACTCTTGAGGTTTATGTAGAATCGTATGGCTGATCAATCTTGGTTTTTTATTTTTTATTTTATTTTTTATGAACAAACTCGAATTTTCATCCAAACGCGCGCTGATTGGGTTTTCAAGAGTTATGGTGCTTATGGTAGCATGATTAATTGCATCGGAGCGACCTTGGGCGCACTTGGTTAGTCGAACCACTTTCCCGTACTCAGTTTTTTTTTTTTTTTCGATTCACAAAAACCAGGCTTGACTTATAGGCTTTGATCTGATTCTCGATGAGTTCATTTATCAATCAGGTTCGATTCCTGGTTGTTGTTTTTTCCCGTTAGTATACAGACTTTGCTCAGAAGTTGAGACTCATGGGGGAACAAGAGGCCCGTGACGCTGACCCCTTTTTCTTTGGGGGGGGGGGATCTCATTTTTTCAATCGCTCCAGGAATCCGTATAAGGAGGTCAGACAAGGCAGTGTTGGCTTGGTCACTAAATTTGGGAAGGTCAGATAAACTTAGATAGGCTCACTCACCAATCACACGCTGACTTTTTCTTTACTTTACTTGTGTGTATGAAAAGTTTTATAAATCCGTCAGTCAAGCTCAGCTATCCATCAAAAGAGCACTTAGACAGGCTCACTCGTTCGATTCTATGCTAACTTTTGTTTTACTTTTACCTTTCATCTACTCCCTTTCTGAAATTCTGTAGGTCGATCCTGGTTTGGTGAAAATCAACCCATTCAGTGAACAATTGAGGAGCGTGGATGTTAAGATCCAGGTGGCTGCGATCGGTCGGTACGAACAACTCAAGCTGCTGACGCGATCGAAGCTCAAGACTGACCATGAGAAATCCTCTTTCTCAGTCAAACGGCTGTCACCAAAGATAACGTGAATGTGGACATTGATAGTGTTGTTTATTGGCATGTGGTTCGTTCATATCATTTATACACATCCTCATTGACTAAGATTTCCAGAGCGTTCATTTGACTCATTTAACGGCTCTTCTTCTGCGTTCTCTGGTACAATTCAGACAAATCCATGTTAGTCTAGGTTGCCTCTTCTACTTGAAATTTGTCATTCTTGGATGCTTGTTTGCTGGTAGTTTATCTATCTCACCATGCCTTCTTGTTTTGGGACCCGATCTATCCAGATAAAGCCGCTTTTGCAATTAGTGACGTCAAGCAAGCCTTAACTGAAATGGCTCAGACCACTCTTCGATCGGTAGTGGGCAGTCGTTCTTTACAATCGGTCGTCTCCGAACGAGAGAGTATTGCGATCGAGATTGCTGAAATCCTTGAGAATATCTCGTACGCGTATCTTTCGTTTTCGTCCATCACACACTTCCTTTATCCAATCTCAGTAATAAGCCGGCCAACCCTG
>MU167424.1:31941-45944 GCA_015951145.1 Cronartium quercuum f. sp. fusiforme G11
AGATGAGAAAATCTTGGTCAACCATGGTCCAAGATCAACTTGGACTTCACTGTCCAAGAACACCTTGGACAGCCTTGTCTGAGTAATTTTTGCTGGTGGTGGATGTAACACTGTGTCCTTGAAACTTGATTGTCAGCCTTGTTTCAAGTCAGTGTTACTTGTCTCACCCTCTATAATGCTCTGGTCAAACAAGACCAGAATTCCCTGATGCATTCTGGAGTTTCCCTTGTATCCTGAAGGTCTTGACACCAATATTCCCTGACAAAAGAGACAGACTGAAGGGAACACATCAAGAGGGAAAGATAGAGAGAAAGAGAGTGAAGAGTAGGAAGTTAAGATTCAGTGTCTCAAATGAAGATGTGGAGGTGATTTTGATGTACTTACTGATTCTTTTCAGTGAGGGAAAAGAATCAGAGACACAAAAACAATTCCAGGTATGTCAGCCCTGAGTACATGAAGAGTACCATATCCTATGGAAGGACAGTCAAGACTAGAACCTTGTCAGTATTAAGGACTACACAGCAGTCCCACAGACTACATATGTCATGATTACATATAGTAATCATGTGTAACAAAGTATTACATATAAATAAATAGTGTAACATAAGAGTTTAAGCATGTAACACTAGTAACTACAACTCATGCTCAGTTTCAAAAGTCATAAGCATAGTAGACTTATGACAGGAGCCTACACATAACCCTTCCAAAAGTGTAACCAACCACAAGCTGACCAAGCAATCCTGTAATAACATAAGGAGAACCACAAGTTAGCCCAAAGACCAAAAGTGAGGGAAAGGAAAACCATGAGGGTATATAAACCCTCCCTCCTTGCTCAGTAAGAAAGCCTTCCCCTCAACTATTGGCCATACAAAAACTCAATCTTGAAGATATACTTACAGTACTATTTAAGCTCTCTTCTTATAAAAGAATAGATAAGGTTTATTCACCCTATTCAGGGTGTAGTGAATAAGTCTATTAGATTAAGAAGGGCTTGAGCCCTCTATCTTTTCCTTGAGTTCTGTCTTAGTTCAAAAGTTCACACTACCTTGTTGTCAGCCCTGAGGACTGCATGACAGTCCCATAGGCTGAAAGAAGTCATGTACATACATAGTTACTAGGAAGAATAGGTGTAATACATAGTGTAACACATGTATTACATGTGTAATAAGTGATGTACACATATAATGAGTGGTGTAACATATGTATTACATAGGTATTGAGTAGTGTAACATATGTACTACATATGTAATGAATAGTGTAAAAATTGAACCACACCTCAAGCTCAGTGTCAAGAGCTGTAGATACATATATAAAGCCATCTGATGGCATTACACAAGTATCATCCACCAGATGAAGAAGTGTAAATGTAAATTGAGTAACTTGTAATAAATAAGAGCTATTATTTATTACAAGACAAACCAGTAAGGGCTAGGTTAGCCCTTTGACATGGGAAATGCCTATAGTGAAGGAAGATTGAAGACTGAGGGTATAAAAGGAGGTCCCAGAGTCTTCCCTCCAGGGGAAATTTCTAACAACCAATCAATTAATTAAGAATTTATAACTCAACAGCTTGAGACACTATTAAAGTGATCCCTGAGCTTTCTTCTTCTCAGATAGTCATAGAATCATTCACCCTAATCTGGGTGTGGTGATTATTCTATTAATAAGAAATAAGCTTGGTCTCTTAGTCTCTTCTTTTGACTCTTTATTAATTGTCAAGGTTCACACTACTCCTTCTCTTCACTGCCCCTCATACTAGGAAGCTCCTCCCTCTTGTCTTTAGGGTTCTTGAGAGGGAGCTAGTTGAGGAAGAAGACTAAAGTGTCTTAGTGCCTGCTGAGTGAAGCCCTAAATTGGGATTCAGCCCCTCACTGTGTTTCAGACAGGCTGGTTCTCCTGCTCACCCAGTGGATTCACAGTGCCCATCTGTCTCCTAGCTTTTGCAGCCCTAGGAGGATTTGGGGAAGAAACCCTTGATTGCACTGAGTCTCAGACTCAACCAACCAACCATCCTTGCACTTTCAAGTGAGATTCCAGCCAACTGAACACTGCCAACAAAGACATCTAGGACAAGCTTGTCCTAGATTTCCTTGGACAGGCTTTGTCCTAGTTTTTCCGTGTCCAGACAAGGAACATCTAGGACAACTTTGGTCCTAGGACTTCTAGAACAACCATGTCCTAGTAGTTTCTGCTGGCAGTGGAAGCTAGGACCTCACACTTGTCCTCACTGCCCCTTAACTAGAAAGTTTCTTCTTCTTATATTTGGGGTTCTTAAGAGGAAGCTAGTTAAGGAAGAGGAGCTAAAATGTCTCAGAGCTAGCTGAGTGAAGCCCTAAATTGGGATTCAGCCCATTCCTGAGCAGTCAGACAGGCTGGTTCTCTTGCTCACCCAATGGACTCTCAGTGCAACTGCCTCTCCAACACCATCATAAATCGGAGTTATTGGGGAATAAACCCTCCATTCTATAAATAACCTAGTCAACCTTAAGTAAGGGTTCAGCCTACTGCAGCTACACCCTCACAAGGTATAAGAGGACACCCAGTTACCCACATCTCCAGTACAACTTCAAAACCTGCTTCCCAATCCATTGCAGTTTAAAAACATTACAACCACCAGGACCCCCAATCCACTGTTCACAATCCCAAAGTGGAAAGGGTTGAGCATGAAATTTACATTAATATTTGCCTCAGTCTTGCTACTGACTAACAAACCCATGAGACAACCAACCAAAAAGGAAACCATAATTAACTAATAAGATATATATCCATAACATGCTAGAACTTAATAATATCATGTTGGTTTTGGAAGACAAAACAGAATTGGGTAATTCCAAAAGAGTCTGTAGGATTTGTTCACCTTGTATTCATTATTTAGGCATGTTTCTGGATCAAGTACTAACTACTTGGACACTCTATTTCTATCCACTATCCTGGGTTAATTTATCCCTGCTACACTAACTTGATGTCTGCTTAAATATCACCTAGAGTGATTGCCATGGCCAATATGAGTCAGTGAAGAGAAATACAAAAAACTTTGATTTCTGTCAAAGCCTGATATCTTCAGATGAGTCTTGACAAATAAGCTTGTGAACAAATTCACACATAAAAGCTATTCCTTAGTAGCTAACCCTGAATTTTGTGGTTATTTTACCCATTCTTTTAGAGCTAGGCTGACAGTCATAGAATCATTCACCCTACTCTGGGTGTGGTGATTATTCTATGAAATAGAAATAGCTCAGGCTCTTTGTCTCTTCTTTTGTTTCTTTCTTGACTTTCAAGGTCCACACTAGCTTATCTTCACTGCACCTCAACTAGGAAGCTCCTCCCTCTTGTCTTTAGGGTTCTTGAGAGGGAGCTAGTTGAGGATGAAGATCAAAGTGTCTTAGTGCCTGCTGAGTGAAGAAATTGGGATTCAGCCCCTCACTGTGTTTCAGACAGGCTGGTTCTCCTGATCACCCAGTGGATTCACAATGCCCATCTGCCTCCTAGGCTCTGCATCACTAGGAGGATTTGGGGAAGAAACCCTTGATTGCACCAAGTCTTTGACTCAAATCCTCTTCCATTATTGCACTTTTAAAGTGAGAGTCCAGCTAACTGAAGCTAGGACCTCACAATCTAGTTCCTCCACTAGATAGGATCAGTACTCATCTGGCCTTCAGGAAAGATTCCTGGGCATTTGAGCTGTATCAGCACCCATTACCAACCTTTGGCCTATTGTGCCCACACCTTTCTTTAAATTATCAGTGAGCTCACTTGCCAGACAGAAGCAAGTGGCTCACATATGGGGTGGTTCCATCATGTAAGCCTTGATTTTGACAAGGCCTTAGCATACTTCCAAGACTATGATGTTCAATACAGGTCACCTACAGACAATGTAACAACCTGAGCTAACAGAGTTTTCCGGGCACAGAACTTTGCCTTCCATTTTTTTTTCTCCAAAAGGAGGCATACAGGTCCAGCTTAAAAAAGTCCCTTGCTGAGCGTACAAGTCCGCTCCCAGAAAGGGACTTATGCGCAATGTTCATTTTTTTTGGTGTGAGATCAATCAGAGTTTTTTCACCAAAAACCTCTGCATTGTATTTCTTCCCATTCTTACCATTCCACCCACTTTAGGATACTTATCGACCCTACTTGTGAGAAGATCAGAATTAAAATGTAAAGGTTTTGGGTGAAAAACCTCACGCCAAAAAATAGACATTTCGTGTAAGTCCCATGCTGGGAGCGGACTTGTACGCTCAGCAAGGGGATTTTGCAGGTTTGCATGCCGGAAGATAGCTGAAGGATATTTACAAATCCTATTTTGGGCGGCACAAAGTTCATAAGTGGGACTCGCGAAAATGGACCCATGTATGTTTTGTTCACACCAAGAGCACGAGATCAGTTGTAAACCCCTCTTTCAGAACCAGAGAGGAAACCCTCTACGGAAAGGGGCTTAGTTGAGCTTAATTCAAGGATATATTACGAATTCGGCAATGAAACAACATCTTCAAAGAGTGAGTAGGATATAAAGTTACGAATTTACTATTCACGAATACATACACCAAATAGTTAAAGCCGAGTGCTCGAAGTGGAGTGTACACCAGACACAGATGTTTCAAGCTACACTACAATCGCTCAGTCCACAGTTAAACAAGTAAAGATATTTTATGGAGGTTTTGGGTCGAAGAAACAAAGAAGTTTAGGGGTTATCAGAGATGCGACATTTGTACCTGAGGCCGCAAGAGAGGCCTCCCGTTGGTTCACATCTGAAATATTGAAGGCATGATGATACGTGAAGAATTCGGATAAGAATGACAAGACGCATATTGGCCGCGACCATTAGATTTAAAATCTTTACCTATCACCTGTCGAACAGCATGCGTTCAACTGGCGGCTGAGGATTCAAATGGCTTGGAACTGGTTTGGATTAGCCGGCTTACTTTAAGGATTCGGTGGAAAAGTGTTGGGACGGATCAACTAGAGTCAGGGAACTATCTTGAGCTGGAAACTTGTACACGATAGGAAACGGAGTCCTCAGTTCATCAATCATTCTATGAGAGTGAGTGTTCGTTGGTGAGCCGTGCGAGTTATCTGGCCATCAACAAAGGTAGGAAAATGTACAGTACGTCAGAAGTCGTGCCTTTAAGATAAGCTGGTCAATAGGGAAATTTAAACCATGTATACTGACACCGACTTTTCCCGGTGCAAGAGAATGTGGAGTTGGCCGTGGATATGGGGCTTTCGTCGTCGATAAGTTCTGTTTTGACATTTTCAGGAGTGATCTCGTTAGCGTTCATTGAAAATTCGTGGTCCCTGGGGTTCTGAACGGTGGATGCTTCGAGTGAATTCCAAGGAGCGTGATTTGTGTGCTGAAACACTTCAAATACATTCATTGAAGGCGAGTGCTGACCAATTGGGTGCTGATTCGACGATGATATATGATGTTGATTGATTTGAGTGGTCGAACCTGGAGAAGAAGCAGACGAGAGATTGGAAGGAGAACACGCCTGGTTGGTTGATAAACGTCTAGAGAGCGATACGTGAGGAGAGGAACCGTTTTCGAAAGTAGAAATCGACGAAGTCGAGGAAGAAGAAGACGCTTTGCGGTCGGGGACCGCCCCCTTCATGTCCGACTCAAATGAGCCAACATAGGTTCGAGAGTGCAAGGGATAACGTGATCCTCCCTCACACTCGATGGATGAACTTAGACGTCTTTGCATATCTACATGACCGCCATTTTGGCTGTTAGATATGCTAGATATATACTCCATCGTAGCGCTTTCATCTTGAAAAGAGCCTCTGGAAGTCGGTTGGAGGAGGTCTGGCTCGCCTGTTGTGGAGTTGGAATTGGAATCAGGCTGTAGCTCAGTCGAAGACGGAAAAGACTCGTACCCACCCTTGGGAGTAGAAGAATTCGGAATTTCGGTGCCGGAGATCGGTTTTATGTACCCCGGACTCTGGCCAGCGTTCGTCTTGTGAAGTACAGGCGACAATACCTTACTGATCGCAGGAGAATGATAGCCAGGATGCGGAGGGCCGATCATATTTAAAGACTGCCCGGATACTTTCGAATGCACCATGTTACCGCAAATTGAATCTGACCAACCGGTTCTTCCTAATTCGCTGCAGTTCGTCATCGTGGGAGAGAGAGAAGGATTGTAAGGTACTTCAGGAATGCCGCCAACGACTTCGTGAGGTGGAAATATCGAGCTTCGATAGCTGTTGGCGTGCGTCTGTGGATTGTGATTATTATGAGGTAGACTAACCCCACTAGAGGTATGCGGTCTCCCAAAATCGATTAAATGCGAGCGATTTGCACTGTGGGTATTAGGTCGTGCATTCGGATCAAACGTTCGCGCATTGTGGAAAGACATGTTGGACAAGTTGGACTGAGAGAGTGGTGGGTTGTCGGGGTTGATGATGCTGACCGAACTGGCCGGCATGGAATCTCTGATAGATCCATCTTGTTGGAAAAAGACGCCAGCGTTCAAGTTTACATTCGGAAGATAGCACGAATTTCTGAAGGCTGTGGTGTTAGAGTATTGACTAGGCTGATGGCGTTCCTGGGTTAAACTGTGCCAAGTAGGATAGCTAGGGACAGAGTAACGTCTCAAATCAAGCGGTGGCGTGATCAATGATGCTTGGACCGGATGAAGCGTTGCGGATGCTGAAGCGAGGAGTGGGGCAGCGGAAGCACTTGAAGAGGTGGGGTTCAAGTGTGGGCTGTGTGATTCCGGTCCAGGGTGATGCTCGCCACTCTTAGGGGAGCCTGAAGACCTACCCCAGTGAGCTAGTTCGGACATTACCGATGTTGAATCGGATGTGGGAAGATAATTAGAAAAGCATGGTAACGTGGCGCTGGCAGGGTGTTCTTGAGTATTGTGATTAAAAGTGTAAAAAGATGTTGGTCCATTTGCCATTTCACCAGTGTTACAGGGGGCTGCATAGGGGTTCAACAATGGTCTGTTGGGAGCTTGCGCGCCATAACCGTGACAAGGCCTACCGCTGTCTTCGCATCTTTTGCAGCCGGATGCAGTTTGAAGTGGACCACCGTACGCAACCGTCTCAGGGTTGCGGCCTCTTTCGTCGCATTTCACTTTCCGTCGACGACAAGTCCTGAAGAGAATGCAAGCCAAGAACCATTGTGTTGGCTGTAGGACACTAATCCTGCCATTGTGGTCATCGTGATGAGACTGATCACAAACCACTTACCAACATCCAGTGCGAGACCTGAACCGGGGCTTAGCCGTTGAGACGGAAGGGGCTTTTGTAGCGTTCAAACTCACGACATTTGGGCTTGAGCTGTTTTTTATGTGTCCTGAATGACTACGCGAAGCCATGCGCTATCGTTCCGTGAGAAAGCTCGCTGATCGAGTGCTGATTTAGTTCGTAGCGGACTGGCAACCGAATCAGCCTGCACGAGAGAATAAATAACCGGACTAAGGATACAGTAAGATGGATCTGGGGATGAAAAAAAAGAATGTTAGTTGACGTTCGATCATTCAATCTGAAGGGTATATATATATACATATGATAAATATGAAATTGTATAATGAATGAGAGTGAGATCTCGAAACTTGGATTCACGTTCCGAGTCACAGTCTAAGGCAGTCGGGATAATGGGATTGGACAACTTCACTCCACTGGCTGGAGAACACTTGGTTGTCGCAACCGCGCTTCGGGGCGGTATAATGCGTATGGGATGGACGAGTTTAAGGAAATATTGCAGCAAAGTTGATAACTGCCATTTACTTTAAATCGGGACGACTGGTCGGGTTGGAATTCTTATTAATCTTGAATTCCAAAATCTATTTGCCGTTTTAGACCTTCAAACCCAAGCCGATATGAGCGCTTCGTTTCGACTTCGAGACTCGGGTGATTGAGGCGACGGAGAGCAACAAAGCTCGCTTTCGCGGTTAGAATAAACATTTTCTTATGAGTTGATTTGTCATACACAGCAAGATCTATGAAAGTCTTACGCGAACACGACTAATGTAGGGAATTGAGCCCGCCTCGTGGTCGAATGCTCGATGCGAGAAACTTTTTAGGAAGAGGAGAAGAAGGACTGGAACCACAGGATGGGCTTCGCAAGCGTTTTGAGATCGGGAGTATGACTAGATGCTCTGGCGTCGTGGATCTTGAACCTGGTAGCAGGACGTCACTCTGAGTGACGGCAAAAAAAAGAAGAACAAAACCTCCAGGCGAAGAAAATGATTTACTCAATTCTGGGTGAGCCAAAGGACGAATACGTGATAAAGCTCCGTAGAATGAGAGGTAACGTGTAGGGTTAGTCGAAGCGGGACTTCAAGTGACGCGAACCGAAAGCGAGTTCTGGCGGTGTCATGAAAATGGCAGATTCCGGTTGATCAGAGCACGTGCTGAAGGACGAGGTATCACAGTTCATGGGGAAAGCAAACCTTTTTCGTGCGGGATGATTTCAAGCCAGTCAGAAGAAAGTCCAAATAGCAAGAAGCTATCGGGATCGGGCCGTATGATGCCCACAACAGGGTAAGTAAGGAGGAGGAAAGATATGAGTGTCAACTGAGACGATTTCTGCTGCTCAAAAAACTGACAAACGGATACAGCAGGCCGTGATCGACCAGGCTCAACGTCGAGAAAATCGGATGTGTGGATGATAAATAAACTGTTTGCTTATGAAAAGTGATCTCCAGAGGAACGGGGCAAGCACGCTCAGCGCGTATGGAGAAGAGAGATTCGGTCTGGTTTTGATAGGCCAGCTGCCAGAGACTGGCTGTTAAAGTATAAATGGTACCTACAGCTAATCGTGATCCAGACTCGGTGTCAATAATGGAGATTTTCTTTTAGCGCATCTTCACTGGGTCCCTCCACCCCCGCGTGGCTCTAGAGGGGAGTTTTTTAGAGCGATCTCCATCATCTGGGGGACCGGCCGTTCAACCAGCGCACCTTACACCTAACCAACTTCCATCTCACCGTAATCATATCCAAGCTGGAAAAAACCCAACATCAACACACCTTCATCCCGGCAGAACCCATAACGTCAATGGGTCATCGTTCACCGGTGTCCATCATCACCGCCTCTCTCTCTCATTCTGCTTGCTCCCTTGCTGGCTTGCCGAACTCGGTGGTTCGCAGACCCCCAAGGGCCAGGGCACGAGGGTGTTTCAATCCCGCACTAGCTCACGCCAGCCTTTCCCAGCCTCTTCATACATTTTGCAGGGACGCTACTTGTAACAGCGATCGGAGGGATAACAAACTTGGACTGCTGATGAATGAGCCACGATAAGTTATTGTACATGAGTTAATAGATTGGATAGATACATCATCACGATCTTCTGGATCACAATTCGAGAACGTGAGCATCACCAGGCAGCACCGGCTTGGACAGTTCACTACAGTAGACTGAACTCAAAGCAAGGCATAGCTGTACTCCTCTTGACGCTGTTATTGGCTGGTGTGCTGACTTAAAGTACTTACAGAGTATAAATCACCACGTAAATCGAAAATGTGGTGCAAGGTGAACAAACAAAGCTAAATTCAATCAGATCCCAATCTATCTGCCAATTTTCAGTGTTTACCTCGCACTCAAGGCACCCACATGCGCAGGCAGCGGTGGTCTATGTACTGTGTGTCATGTCACTCGAACTCTATCCTACTCTATCTACCTTGGACCAGCTTGCACCATTCGTGTTTTCTTCGCAAGTATTCTCAGCTACTCCGGAGTGTTTCTTGCTTTGCTTGCGGTTGTCTTTTTTCCCTTGCTTGACTCTTTGCAGCCTGTGGGAGATCGAGTGAATCCCCGTGCGGCTCCAGCCTGTCCAGCCAAGTGTATTACTTACTGTAACCCCAATGCAATGCGACTCGGCGACAACCAAAACAACTATACCTGACTAAAGTACTCAAGCTCTACACATAGCGTAGTGGCTGCTCACAACACCAACACGCCTTCCTTACAGTAGCTCCTTTACCGAAGCCATTTCTTGCCTTTCCGGGCTCCCTTGATGGACTGCAGCAGTACCGTATGGACTTTGCAATGACCGGATTATTGCCAGTGTCAGAACGACAGTCATCTCAACCTGCCTAAAAAGGCTGTATATCAACAGCGGCATACATCGTCACATGAGCTCATTCTTCTTCCAAAAATATATGTGAGTCAAATACACGTAGGAAGAACCTCTGGAACTACATAATTGGATGAACTTAGCTAAGTCCTTCCCGACTAGGTAGAGAAGGGAACGTGACGAGCGTTCGCGAGATACTTTGGGCAGGTCCTGTTCTGTCCATGGTCCAATTAGGCTCAACCTGATTCAAAGATGAGGATATTCATAGGGAATTGCTAAACCACGCCCAAATTTCAAATTTCGTGACGCCCAACTAGCCTAACTTGACCTAACTCTTCCTTCTTCCTGCCTACAAACGCTTGGAGGCAGCGAACAAGGGACTTGATCATTAGATGCATTGTCACTACGAAAGTTTTTCATTTTTCCTAGGGGAAAAATTTTGACCTTATGGCCAAGAAGCCTTCTCTATCTGGCCCACTGATAATTCATAAGGTCAAAATTTTTCCCCTAGGAAAAATGGAAAACTTTTGTAGTGTGTCTTGCATGACAGTTGAACTGCAATTCAAAATTTCAGCTTACTATCCATTCAGAGCCTTAGATATTGAAAATCTCTCGATGGTTTGAAATTTCTGAAACAGCAGTCTTGCACTATTCCTAACTGTACTCACGTTTACAGGAGCACCCACCAAGCTCCCTTTGCTTGATCATTGAAGATTTGAGTTCAAGAGGCCAGTAACTATCAAATTTGAGATATCAAGTTGGGCTACATAGTCTCATCTATCAGCAAGAGATTGAGTGTAAAGGCTGTGTAATCGAGACCTGGCCCGTTATTCTTGGAACTCAAAATTTAAAGGGTCTTAATCAAATTGAAGAAGGAGGAGGGTTTTGGAAATTCTGACTTCAGATTACAATCAAGAACTTATTAAAACCAAGCCCTTTCCTCTGAGGTTAAGGGGGTTCATTTTGTGGTGATAGGTCAGTATGGGGTGGAACAATCTCTCTGCTAAACATCTTCAACTCTCAGTATAGGCAGTAAGGAGAATTTTCTAGGGATCAACCTTGGAATTTGGTCTATAGCATTGCATGTAGGCATGCTATGATATGTAGCATGCCTGAATGCAATGCAAATATGCTGGAAATAAGGACAGCTGGCCAACCCAGTTAAACACAATGTAGCATATCTGAATTTCAAGTTATGAAACCTTGTGCCTCTCAACAGCAAGGCAATGAGAACTGTCAGCCCTGAGCACCAAAGTGCCATGGACTAACAAGGATAATTACAACTCATACTCAGTTTCAAGAGTATCAACACAGTACTGTACTTAACAACTGAGGTCTATGCTTACAGAAATGAAAACTATGCATAATATTACATATAGTTACATATTACAGCTTAGACAGAAGAGTTGTAATTCATAGTGTAACATACACATAAATAGGTTACATTAACAATTACATATGTTACCACTGTGTAAACTACATGTTATTATTTCAGTAATGGATTCTACATGTAAAGTAACCTACAGTTACTAATTACACCACCTGCAGAAAAAGCATACTGCATACTGTAACTTATGTGTAAACATATTACACAGCCACTTACACTTACAAATGCTATGTAATAAGTGTAATATTACTGGAGAATCAGATTCGACAAGATAAATAACCTATATTTTCATTTTAGAGTCAAGTTATAACCTTAATAATCAAACAAATAATAATATAAACACTATATCTCAAAGATATCAACTGTAGAACTTCAATCTCAAATAGCTAGTGTAGTTTTTGAGCTACAGTTGAAATAATGATTGTTTTATTAATTAAACAGGTGTTTTACTCCGAGGAAATGTGATCCACTGTACTGTAGCTGTACTAGTGACATGTGTAATACACTGCCAAGAAAATTGCATTGCATAGAGGCATGCTATGTCACATAGCAGGCCAAGATGCAATGCAATAGGTCTATTTTCCAAGGTAGGGACCTTGAAAAATGGTCCATAGTATCACATGAAGACATGCTATGTTACATAGCAAGCTTCCATGCGATGCAAATATCTTGGCAGTGATACAGTACTTATATAATTCCTCACTGAGCCCTGAGTAAAATTGATAACTACACATATTTGATCAACTGACACCTATGTAATTCAATCAAAGGAGAAAAGTGAACACCTTGAGAACCTTACCCATCAATTGCATTTGAAATAACTAATGTGAAAACAAAAGATTGACACATTGTATAATAGAATTACAGTTGAAATGAGTTGATGCCATGAATCAATAAGGATATTGATCCCACATAGTACCAAACAGACTACAGGTTCTTATTCCATCATTGAACTTGAGTAATAAAAAATTTGTTATTAGACCAGACAAGATAAATCAAATCTACTAGTTGATACACTACTATAATCATGAGATTGTAAAATCAAATACTCTCTACAATGAGATAGTCAAGGATTCGAATTAAATACTAGAAACAGTGAGTACCCTCCAGGCCTCAGAACATCTATAAAAGAGCATCCCTTTGCTTGTGGTAATCAAGCATTTTCACTTACCACTTGAACAAAGAAATAACTATACTTACAAGTATACATTGTTAACATACCCCTCTTATACTCCAAGGATTATGATTAGAGTTGTCTTTTACATTTCTAGAAGTCTGATTTCATGATCACCCTTCTTTATTAGAGTTATTTGATTGAATTCTTTCTTGATTACACATCCTAGATCTCTACCTCATCCAAATCCTCTAAATTTTGACAAATCCAATCTCTAGAAGTAAAACAAGAGTTAGTAGGATTTGTTACCTTTTTATTATCAACCTTAGATGTGTTTCTGAATCAAGTACTGACTACTTGGGAACTCTATAACTATCAACTACCCTTGGTTAATAAATCCCTGCTACACTAACTTGGTGTTTGCTTAAATCTCACCTAGAGTGATTGCCATGGCCAATAAGAGTCAGTGAAGAGGAATAAAAATAGATTTGATTTCTTATGAAGCCTGATATATTCAGATAAGGCTTTAAAATTGAGCTTGTGAACATATTCACATAATAAAGCTATTTCCTTAGTAGCTAGCCCTAATTTCATGGTTATTACCCCTCTTCTTTTAGAGCTAGGCTGACAAGAACTGCATGAATAAAAGAGTAAACAAAGGAATGGATTTCACCTGAGAGGCCAGGAAGCAATTCTTGGGTAAAAAACTCCCAACTGTGCTAAATAGGGTGAGATAAACCACTGGATCCAAAATTTGAGCAGCCTATTCAGATGTATCAGTGTGGACAGTTCATCTTACAAAGAGCTAGGAAACTCCTGGCCTGGTACCTGGTCATTATTGTTGTTTCTGCCTTCCTCAAACCTGCCAAAATGAGAACTGCCATGAATAAGAGGTGTGAGGGGTAGACTTCTTTTAGGTCTACCTCAACACTAGGATTGAGGAGGTATTAAGAAATTATTGTCAGCTTAGCTCTAAAAGCAAAGGGGTAATAACCACAAAACTAGGGCTAGCTACCAAAGAAATACTTTATTTATGTGAATATGTTCACTAACTGATTTATAAAGCCTTATCTGAATATATCAGGCTTAAGTAAGAAAACAATTATGTTTGTATTTCTCTTCCCTGACTTTTATATGGCCATGGCTGTCAGGGGGTAGCTCCTGTCAGGCTACCTCCTGGCTATGAACTAAGTGTCAGGAGGTGGCTGCTGTCAGGCTACCTCCTGGCTGGAAAGTCTGGGAAGGAAGAGCCAAGGCTTAGTCCTTCCAGGTAAAGCCTTTACTTGGCTGCCTTGATGTTAGGGGTAGCTCTTATAAAGCTACTTAACAGTGCAAGGTTGAGAGAGAAAGGGGGCTGGGAACCCCTTTCAAATAACTAGGGCTGGTAGTACTGGGGATCCCCCAAGTACTGACTACAGCTAGTTGACCTCAAGGATGAGGATTTGGAGGACTGGGTCTGGGAATTATGATATTACTTGTCAGG
>MU167427.1:54057-64816 GCA_015951145.1 Cronartium quercuum f. sp. fusiforme G11
TGGAAGCTTGCTATGTAACATAGCATGTCTTCATGTGATACTATGGATCATTTTTCAAGGTCCCTACCTTGGAAAATAGACCTATTGCATCGCATCTTGGCCTGCTATGTGACATAGCATGCCTCTATGCGATGCAATTTTCTTGGTGGTGATCACCTGTTCTCAATCATTATCTCTCTTCAATCTAGTTAAATCAACATCAGTCTGATCTTGAAAGTCCCCTGGCCTCACCACTTTTAGCTTTGTTTTCCAGAAGGACCTTGCTGGTTCAGGATGATGCACAAGCAGGGCCTTCACCCAATCATGCTGTGCCTGACCTGCAAAACCTCCAGATCTGGTTCTTGTGTGATGCAATTGTGTGGATCCAGGATAAGAAGAGGAAGACTAGTCTTATCCAATACAAAGCAGTGAAGGCCACAAAGGTTGCTTTGGAATGGAATGCAACCTGTGTGGATTTCAATGCACTTTTGGAGTGCTTTGCCCTCAACTGCAACTGTAAATTTGAGGGCTTCTCACCAATCATGCTCAATGTGGCTCAAAGTGACAAGATCAAAAGATGTTTTCAGAAGGCTATGTCCATCATTCACCCAAATGGCCTAAGTTGAAGGACTTATGTGTCAAGCTCACCATGGACAACCTCAGTAATTTCTTTCAATTTTGTGTAACTCATCCAACCCATCAACCTGGTCTTTCATTCATGATGACAAGCCCAAATGTGGTATGTGCTGAGGAAGAACAGGTATATTATTTCAAAGATATTTCTTTTTTACTGATTTTCATTAATATCCATACATGAGCTTATAATGTTATATCATCCAGGCTCAACACATTGCAAAGGCTTGACATGCCATAATGGCTAAACAGATGAAGAAAAAAGTATTGATCAGGTACAAAAATGCCCAAGATGAAGTGCATCTCTCCTTTCATCTCACCCAAATCCCTCATGCTGACTATCTGCATCATGGACCCCACTAGCAGGCTTCAGATGATACTGATTCAGGATCAGATTCCAATGTTAGCCAATCAGCAGTGATTATCACTGAGATAATGACTACTTATCCCCCAACATCAAATACAATCACACCCTGTGTGTGTTCATCAATCCTGGAAATCTGAGTTGTTACTTCTTCATCACACTTGCAGTTGCAGAACTCTGGGCTAGTTGTTGGGTATGTACCTTCCAGCATAAACCTTCTGGTCTGTCTCATTGACTGACCAAAGCTGATTTACTTATATTTGTCTCAGGGAAAGAATGGTGTTGATATTCATACCCCACCAACCTCTATCAAATTCCAGGAAGGCAATCCAAAGAGTCCAGCAGCAACCAACCCAACTATGCAGATTGATTGATCTTTAATCACTGAAGTGATTGCTGGTGTGATGAGTGGTGTGAGCCAGTCCAGCTCACAAAATATGATTGAAAATGTACATGCACCTTCTTCCTTTCCCCATGTGAATCTGGGCTCTTCCACTGATTCACTTGAATATGTCAACCCTTCATCCATGGATGGCATTGATGCCTTTCTTGAATTCCTCAAATTCACACCAGCCAAATGTTGTGAGCTTTGGTTAGTTTTTGAGAACCATGAGGTAACAGATTTTTGCTTGCTTGTGCCTGCTCATTTTCCTTGGTCAGTATTGTTGGAAATGGGCTTGTCTCATGATGTGATTGCCTCTTTGTATTGTGGAGTACCCAAATTTACTAGGCACCTCTGTAAAATGTCTGTACCACCTTCCTGGTTAGCTTGAATAGTGTCTAAGTGAAGTTTGTATCAAAATTCAATGCCCTACTCTGCGATCATCTGTTTCTTTCTTCTCAATTCTGTGTAACATCATGAAATCCACCCCTTCTCCAAAATCACACAATTTTTCAAATCAATACTTTCATGAAATATCAAACTCATGAGTGACCCAGGCCAACCAAAAGGACTTCAATGGGAAAGATAGTGAAGAAACCCTTATGATGTCTTCAAAAAGCCAAATCACTACACTGTGAATTTCAACTTCGACACCTCACAAACAGCCAAAACACTCAAAAGAAACAAGTCCAACACTAAAAAAAAAATTGATTTTACTTGAGAAAAGGACATGCACACAAATAAAAATACAAAATGGAATGTATGGAGGGACTGAGCATGTACAATTTGACTATAATAAGGAAAAAAAGATGTTGAGATGAGGAGATCACTCAAGAGAAAGTTTCACATGACAAGTAGACAGGCTGGTCTATTCATCAGTCCCAAAAGGTCTATTGTAACCACTTGAGACCCATATTTTCTCCATGAATGGACCTTGTAGGACAGTGTGGGTCATCTTCCATATAGCCTTGACCTGGTCATGCCTTTGGATAAAGACTTGAGAGTGTCATAGCCTCATTTTGATGACACCAAAACCCAGTTCAATTGGGTTCAGTTCTGGACAATATGGAGGAAGGTACTTGAGTCTGACACCTGTACATAGGGAAGATTTCAATCAGCTTGATTTAAATCTTGACTAAATGAAAACAATTTTTGAGACTGCTCACCATGGTCAGCACAGAGGCAGCTGATCTCAGCCCCATGATGGATTGCTGTGTTATCCAGCACCAAAATGCTGTTTGGTGCTGGGTAACCATTCATCTGCAGGAGCTGGAAGGTCACATCAGTAAAGCATTCAATTTAATGCTCATACAATATGTGAAATGAACTCACCACCATGTGCTTCAAAAAAGACATGAATCTCTTCTGATTCACACTACCCTCTAAAACATCTAGGGCAATGACCCCACCCAAGGAAATTGCAGGCAAGAGCAAGTACTGCATTCCTTGCAGACATGGCATGTAACATGTTGTGCAGAGCCCCTTCTTAGAATGCTGTCTTTTTCAGGGGAGATCTCAGTCACATATTGCTGACTCATCTGTAAGTCAATAATCATAGAAATACAGTTGGGACTAGTCCATTGTTCTGCCCAAAATCACCAAGACTAAACACTCACCATTGAAGACAAAAAATTCTGATGGAATATCTGCCATCTTGTGCATGAAGATGGCTTTTGCAAGCAGGTTCTTGGAAACACTGCTAACACAGGCCTTCTTCAAAGTAAGTTGGAGATGCTCTCATAACTCCTGATCAACAACCACAGGTGAAGCAAGAATCCCACTTTCATTGTAGACTTTTTCTCAAATCTCATCCAAGAAGAGTGCAGGCTCCTGGGTGACAAAGGTCACCATAAGCTTGCATTCATGATGCTCGTACACTTGAGACCATCTGGTTGTCTGATATGTAGTGGGGTCATGAATGATGGCCTTGGTGTGATGATACAGTATCATCCATTGCTCAAAGGAATCCTTTGATATTGACCATCGAAGGTGTGTGCAAACCTCATTGTATGAGAGACCCTCAAGTATGTATTTAACTGCTAAGACTTTGACAGCAATAGGGTAGAATACATAGACCATGGTGCCTGTTTGAAAGGAAAGAGAAGAGCTGGAAGCAGGTTGGGAATGGCCAGAAGGGACAGAGGATGGAGAGAGGGGATGGTAGCACAATCATACCACACACAAGGTTAAGGGACATGAGGAATTCCAGCAGGTGGGGAAACTTCTCATACTGGTTCCATGCAAGATCCATAGCTGCATATACTCCATTTAATCTGACTGAATGGTGGGCAGAAGATCCAGGAGGCTTGGGCTGCCATTCCTCCCTAAACCAATAGGTTGATGGAGGGTGAACTTGGAGAATCTTTTCTGAAAACCGCAAACATTTCAAGAATTGTAATATATAAACTCTTTTTTTTTTTTTGAATCATCAAGGGCTTGTGGTATATCACTCCAAATTCTCAGGATATTTCTTTCTTTTTTCTTTTTTTTTGCTAACAAACGTCATTGGATTTTATGGAATAGTCCCTTGATGCGGGGTTTAATCAACTTTGATTTTGTTCATTCTTTCTTTCTTGGGTCCGTTATATGTATGTATGTATGTATGTATAATTGACAGTCACGCTTCGGATCAATTTTAATTCATCATTTCTTTCAACAGCTTTGTCTCAGATTCACATCAGTAAAGAAGATATATATAAAAGGATAATTAGTCTAACCGAGGTTAAAATTTTATACCACAAAAACAATTCATAAAATCATTTTCATAGAATAAGCATCTTCTCCATCAGCATCTGTTAAATGACAAATCCAAAATATATATATATATATATAAATAAATAAGTCTCACATATTATATACATGTACTCACTACTTTAAAGATAAAAATGACTTGGATTAATCTTTAAATCAAGATAATATTTCACTCACAATATTTCTTTTCAATCTCTTTAACCGTAAAACCAAGCGTGTCACGATATAAACTAAGTGCTGCTCGATTGGTTTTACGTACATGTAATGAAACGTATTTAGCACCAAAGACATCTCTCATAGCTTTTTCTGAATTTTTTTGGAAAAAAAAAAAAAAAAAAATCATTGTGTTTTTGGATTTTTTTTCTGAATCAGTTATGAAAAGTATACAGATGGATTGGAAAGGAAAAATACGACGAACGAGATTGTTGCATTAGTTTATTGGCTAATCCGAGTCTTCGATAGGTTCTTAGGACTGAGATCGATGTAACATGTCCATGTGGTTCATCTGCTCCTTCCTCATCCCTGTTGTATATATATATATATAATACAATACTCGAAAATCCGTTAGTTTCCTTTTAGATGAAAGCAAGTCACTGAATTCAAATGATGAGATTCTTATGATGGGTAATGGATACCAATCAAGGGTAAAAAAGAAAAGAGATTAATTTACATTTTGGCTAAAATGTAACCTACTATTCGGCCTTTATGATCTTCACCCACGAATGAAAGTTGTGGCCATGTAAGAAGGTGATACATATCTAAAAATTCAAACAAACAAACAAAAAATCATATATATATATATTGATTAATCCTTAGATTAAAAATGATCATGTTTTGTGAAAACGATTAAAATTTTCTTAGACGTACAGTACTTCATCTGATAATTTTCTGGTAAAATATAAATAATTAAAAAAAAAGTTAGTAAAAAAATTTGAAATTGACTTGATTTTGTTACAAAGTAGAGAAAAAAAAAAAAAAAAAAAAAGATGTTTTAAGATACGGACCTGGTAAGTTCATCACGTTACAATGTTGCATACTTTTTTTTTAAAAAAAAAAAAAATCAAAATTAAAATCAATCATCACAGAAAATATGAATTAACTATTTTTTTTGTTAAAAAAAAAAAAATTCAACTGACCCGTCCAAATCAGCGACCTAAAACAAGAAAATAATAATAATAATAATAATAATAATATATGATTTAATTATATAAAGAGTTAGAATTAAATTTTGCAAAAATCGTCAAGATTTTTTTTTTTTTTTTTTTTTTTTTTTTTTTTTTTTTTTTTTTTTTTTTTTTTTTACATATAATTCAATTCCAAAAAAAAAAAAAAAAAAGAAAAAAGAAAAAACGCACGGTAGCTTGTCGGATATCCATCAGAAGTTTCCAAAAAAAAAAAAAAAGAAAAAAAGTCAATAATGATAATTGAGATTTTTTGATTTTTTTTTTTTTTTCCAGAATTCAATCGAATGTTTTTATAAAACGATCTTGATCAAAAATTCGTCCCTTGGTATCAGAAAAAAGTTTTAATGATGGGGTGAAAGAACGAGTCTCATTTGGTTGAGAATTTTTTTTCTTCTCTTGAATTCAAAATTTTGATTTGGGTGTTCTCATATACACATCTAAAATGTCTAACCCCCCGGTACCGACCCCTTATGGGCTTTCCAAAAAAGTTTACGGGTCAGCAGGTCGCCGGTCTATGTTTCGGGTAACTGCTACATAACACTTTTAGCTGGTTGCGTACACCTCCTAACTAACTAAATCCAACTCTCTCTCTCTCTCTCTCTTATTGTAGGAACCACTTTCTTCTTACAATTTTGATTGGCCTGTGGAAGAACACAAGCACAAAAAAAAAAACAATTCAACAAGATAATTTTCCACTGGAGATTTAAAAGTCAGGTACTACACTCAAATTAAATTTTTGGTGTAATGTGACAGCTAGCACTTGTTGTGCTCATGAGCTCTGCATTGTTCCGGTAAACTTCTTCTTTTTTTCATTTAAATTACCCTCTATTTCTTAACATTACATCTTCTGTAAACCAACTTACTGTGGGGTGGGAAAAAGGCTGGGTATAAAAAAAAAAAAAAGATTGAAAATTCCAGTCAGATGCACAACAGAGGTAGTAAAGGTCCACATTCACATAGTTGATCAAAGTTATCTTATTAGTGAAAAGTGGAAAAAGTTGAACTTAGAACCTAAAAAAAGGTAAAAAATTTCAGTCTAGAATTGTTTTTTTTTTTTTTTTTTTTTTTTTAAAAAAAAAAAAAAAAAAAAAAAAAAACTTTTTCCATTTTATTGATCCCTCAGTTTTATACTTTTCCTTCTTGATTCCATTCCACTAAAGTTTTTCCAATCCATTTTGATTTCAAAATTTCATATACCTGAAAAACCTTCCAACATAAACTAATTAAAAGCACATGTTTTTTTTTTTTTTTTTTTTTTTTTTTTTTAATAGGATATACAAAAGCTCCATAAGATGAGTTATATAGCTATCTCATTTTTTTTTTTTTTTTAGTAAAAAAAAAAAAAAAACATCACACCTACCCCTGCTTTCAAGAGGAACAGGAATTCCTTGTGATGTAGGGGAGAATAACAGGGAATATATCAAATCTGTGATTGATACAAGGTTAGGACAGGGGGGGGGGGATAATATGCTCCTCAACAATCTGATTCATTATCAATCCTAAGTTTATGTCTTTTTATGTCTAGAGATAATTTCAGCTTTAGATCCAGGAAATGAACTTGTGCAAGAATTTTCTGTTGTTTTGATAGTAAATCTCTCTGTGAAATTCAATACACTCAAAATTTATTACACTAGATCTAAAACACTAGTCTTTTGGGAACCCAAAGATTTTAGGAAGAGCTCAATGTATCAACCTTGAAAAGTGTACATCAATAAATAAAAATGAGATGAAGGGGAACAGACAAGTCAAAGCTTCACAATGTATCCATCAAGGTCAGGATGTGGTCCCAAGATGTGACCAACCATTGAGCAAAGGAAGTCTGAGAGTGAACTCAGGCCTCCATCCCTTTACATTCAAATTATATTGATTCATTGTATATTGTAAGGGGGTCATGGTCCACATGTGACCTGGTCAGTCCAATCCTTGTGAGATTATATGGATAAAGATGAGTTTTGCATCCAATCCAACAGCATATCAGAGGAACTGGTTTCCCCCATGGCTTCTTAAGGAATATCTTCAAAACTTAACTTTCACTAGTATGACTCAAAGAGATTATAAGTGGATTTGGGTTGTGTAGCTTAAGTATGCTGAATCAAAGCATAGAGAAATCCCTCAGATTATCTACAAACCCACTTAATGCATTCCATTGGAGCTTCAAGGTTTCAACTTCAATTGACATATAGTCAAGTCCAGAGCTACCATACTCTCTCTGTTGAAGACCATTGATACAACAAATGATGCCTTCAGAGAAAGTATCATTTTCAACAGTGTCCACAGAAAATGTGCCCAACATAGGGAGCATACTTCTTTCCAAGTTTCTCCAGCAAAAAACCTTTTTTTAACCCAGCTTTGTCCCCAGAGTATGCATCACTGAGGGATCAGGCCCAGTCAGGCCCAGCCCTCTGCTTGTGAAGAGGCACAAGCTGACATGTTGAACAGATCTCAACTATTCAGCTTGACTGAGGAGACACACTCAGTCAAGCTGAATGCACCAGCATGAAGGGGGTTTGTATTGGAAGCATCAAACCCCCTTACACTGCCCATCATCCTTTCCAATGTGTATCAACTTTAACATGTATTGTCCTTTCCAATGTGTATCACTCTCAATGTGTATTGCTCTCAACACATATTGCTCTCAATGCATATCTCTCTCAACATGTATCACTCTCAATGCATATTGCTCTCAATGCATATTGCTCTCAACACATGTCACTCTTGACATGTATTTCTCTCAAAAAACAAATGACTTAGACATTTAAATAAACCTCAAGGCAGCTTGAAAGAACCCTTGTTGAAGGTATGGTTCATGGATCATTTTGTCTGCCTTGGCTGTTCAATACAAAACCCAATCTGCAGGTATAATGCAAATGACTACTGACATACATATAGTGCAAGAGGCCATTTCTAACACAGTGAAGTTTGTATTTGTGAAATCAACAAAGATAACAAGGGGCTTGGCAGTTTTTGAGTGAGAAAGAGTTTTTTTTTTTTCCTTCAAGTCAGTCTTGCCAAATAGGGCAATAGCAACATGAACAGTCGCAGTGTCCACAGAAAATGCACCCAACATCTAGCACTGACAAATTACCTTTGTGACACAAAGGGGTTTTGTCAGCACTAGAAATTGGGCATGTTTTCTGTGGACACTGTGAGTGAAATTGTTAGGCAACCAAATGATGCTTCACTGGTGTTAGCAGCCAAACAACTAGATGATTCCTGTGCTTTAGACACCTAGGATTTTTCTTAAAGCCACATTGTACATTTTTGACATTCTTAATGATTATTGAAAAGGAAAAAGTTTCAAAAGTCTGTCAATCAGCCTGGTATAATCACTGCCAAGATATTTGTATCGGATGGGCCTATCCAATGTTCTATCACCCCAAGATATGCGATGCAGTGTCAGTAGGATTAGGTGCAATGGAATTACTATTGGTATCTAATGCTCCAACACCATATTGAAGTGTAATTCCATCGCACGTAATCCTACTGACACTGCATCGCATATCTCAGGGTGATAGAACATCGGATAGGCCCATCCGATACAAATATCTTGGCAGTGAATGCTGATGCAGAAGACTGGTCAAGTAGAATGTACAAAAGATCAAGAGTTTCAAGAGCATGAAGCTAAATACAGAACATTAGTAAATGCATCCTCAGTTATCCACAGTGCAAGAGATGGTGAAGATTTCCAACTGGGGTTGAGCAGGCTGGCCAATAAGATCAGCTACATACTGTGCAGTATGTAGCACAGTTACCACACTGAGAGGTGCTCACCAGATACTGGTGAGCATGTCTGGTGGGCAAAAATTTGGGGAAAAGGCAAAAAAAAGTGAGTTTCTGTGGAAATGTGTATGCTCCCCACATCAGGTGCATTTTCTGTGGACACTGTGGTCATGTTCCTCAAACTGAACAAGCTTCAAGGTAAGAACATGTAATTTTGACTTCAGGTCCAATAGTGGAGAGCCAAGAGATAATAGTCTTTTCACATCTTTTAAATACTGCCTGTCTCAAGTCTTAATCTTCATCATGAACACCTCAAACCTACTATCACCCATCACACCAAGCTCAGTAAATGCAATTATTATTTAAAGAATACACATAGGTTTAACTTCATGATACTCCTTAGATGTAAAGGAGTTGAACCAGAATTATTTGGCTCTAACTCATTAGAATCTATATCTTTTTCAGGTATGGCAGGTGTAACCACTACACAAGTGGGAAAAAATTGGAAAATTCATCAGGGGCTACAGAAGTACTCAATCTCTGCCCTTGCTGTTTTCCCTTTGTTGTTGAATCTTCACTTGGGATGGTTAATTCTTGCCTCCTCTTCTGAAAAAATTTTCATCTACTCCTCAAGCATTCACAGCTTGGCTTGAAATTTCTCCACCTCACTGCCAACATATTTTCATTGCATGGAAGCTTGCTATGTAACATAGCATGTTTTCATGTGATACTATGGACCATTTTTCAAGGTCCCTACCTTGGAAAATAGACCTATTTCATCGCATCTTGGGCCTGCTATGTGACATAGCATGCCTCTATGCAATGCAATTTTCTTGGTGGTGCCTTAGAGAGAGCTACCAGTAGGTCTTTCTTGAAAAGCCTGAATCACCCTTCCCTGTCCTTTGATCATGTACTCATTTTTGGTTACTTTCAAGACTTAACATTGTGCACAGCTTGTGTCAGCCCTTGAGATCTTACCTACTAGTAAGATCCATAAGATCTTCACTCTAGTTTCATTAAAAAGAAAATAAAAACAAAAAAACAAATATATAATTACAACACCTTTAAGTATAGTGTCAAAGACTCAAATTCATTGTAAATAGATAAAAACCTTGTATACATTTTACAAGCCTAGTATCTAAGGCTTGAAAAATATTACAATAACTAGTTTGAAACAAACCAGTCCAAATACAGTAACAGAAGGATGACTAACCTAAGAGTAAAAACCCCATGAACCCTTTAAGTCTGGACTAGTTGATCCAAAGAAAACCAGGTTGAATAGATCTACTATGCCACTCTGTATTTTTTAGACTAATCCAGTCAAAAATCTTCTCAAGTATGAAGATTCCCACTAAACACCCTTGCTACCTGGGTCATTAACACTGCCAGCAAAAATTACTTGGACAAGGCTGTCTGAGTAATTTTTGCTGGCGGTGTAAAAGTACCTGGAAGGCTGTAAGATTACCCTGAAGAAAAGATACAGGAAATTATGTTTCCAAGCCCCAGTAAACCCTGAATCATGATTGTACACAAGAATTCAGACCAGCAAAATGCAAGGAACCCAAGTGGACTACTTCAAATAAACCAACCTTTGGTTTAGCTATATATAGAGAAGCTATCTACCCAAACAGATGGAACCTCATGCAATCTTACCAACAACACTTCAGCAGCTTTAACTCACCATTTCCCAGAGAGACTACTTTATTACTTCTGAAGATTTTACCTTAGATTGATTCACTATTTTCT
>MU167428.1:7411-24106 GCA_015951145.1 Cronartium quercuum f. sp. fusiforme G11
TGTCAGAGCATTAGATACCGATAGTAATTCCATCGCACCTAATCCTACTGACACTGCATCGCATATCTTGGGGTGATAGAACATCGGATAGGCCCATCCGATACAAATATCTTGGCAGTGCTAAAGTATGCCTGCTTTTGAAAAAATTCCTGATGCCCAAATATCCAGTGGATACTGGGAATCTACTAGGAATTATGTTCAAATGTCTGGCCCGTTGAAATCATACAAGGACTACAGCCCATTATCCTTCCAATCTGGTGTGGAACTCCAAGAGTGCTAAGCTATTGGCAGAGCTTGGAAGTTAGGAAACACAACAGTTATACTCCAAAAGATGAATATAAGGGTCAGTAACACTAAATTGCCTTCACAGTTTCTTACAACTCTTCTGTTTTCAAGTACACAGAACATAGGATAGAGCTTGGCAAATGATTTTTCTTAGACTTTACTAGGACACAAACACACACACAAACAGGACTCAAAAGCTCAAAAATGTTGGAATTCAACAATAAAAGCTATGAATTATAAGACTACTAATCACATCTAACACTAAAAGGACACTATCAGAACCTAATTTCATGCACACTAGGACTCTACAACACCAAAAGGACACACACTATTGATCAGATTAACTAAAACAATAAGCTACTATACTATACTTCAGGTTTGACAGGCCAAAAAAAAAAAAAAAAAAAAAAAAAAGAAGCAAAAACTAGAGAAAAAAATGACTTGGCTGGCTTATATAGACAAAATCCACAACTGAAAAAAAAAAAAAAAAAAATTGATGTCCTCAACACAAGAATGAAGATGAGAAAAAAAAAAAGGCCCACAGAGCAATACTCTTTATTAACATTTACAGCAAACTTGTAAATGAGAAAAAACATGAAAATCCATTTATTCCTCATTCAACACATACAATAAACACATTTACAAGCCAGAAAACCACACTAGATCCTCATATGACAAAAAAAAAAAAAATGCCTCATCTTATCCATCCACACTAACCTTTTAGGCTACTTTCATTTGTACCTTTCTGCTTTATTAATACCTACTCAAACTTTGTAAAAAGGCCTTTGTGCCTTTAGAAGGATGTCACTCCTTCAGTTTTTACACCCCAATGATGAGACTCACAGATTCTGATTCTGAACCTTCCACTCTATCACTTCTACCAATTCAACTGTGCTTTGATGTAAATCCTTTACCTAGCTTGCCCAATGATAAAGAAATAAAATGTATATGATTTTCCTATTTACCCTGAACAAACCACATCAAAATCCATCAAAGGATGTAAGTCCACAACCAGTGTGCCTCATCTCTCTTTAAGCCAGTACTACCTATGTTTTTCAACCCATACCACCCCTGTTCCATCATTGAATTCACAACCCAATACAACAATACACCTAGTCTTGACTTTTTACTACTATAAGATTAACCATTTTATTTTATAGAACCTGTTGTGACCAACCCAGGTGATAACTCAAAATACAGAAGTTGTAAATTAAATTCATACAAAAATGATGTGAAACTTTAGGCCTTAAAAGTTTGAAACCTGACTGAAAAAGTCTTATACAACAAAAATTTTGAGTATTTTATACTGTTGTATACAAGTTTCTTTTTACTCTACTTATAAAACTGCTTCCATGTATTAATGAAATCTTTTTTTTTTTTTTATGTGATTTTGTACACCTTCTATCTTGGTACTTTTAGGCTATCTTCACTAATTAGAAATTTGGATTTTTCCATAGGCTCAAGAAAACTGATTAACAGTTGTCATCTTATGACCATGATATCCATTCTTGACTTCATCCTTCATCTGTGAAAGATGAATCTGGTTTTCACACAGCTTGGAAGGTGCAGGGCTATTCATTTGGCAAGTGAAAAGTGAGGAAAGTTGAGATTCTGAGAGAAAAGGGAAAGCAAGCATATTGGAGAGCAGCCTGTCTACTTCCTATAGTGTCTATACATATTCCCACAACCACTCTCACTATCTATGGAATGGATCCAATAGCTCTGATAGCTTCTAGTCTCTTCATCTCATTCTACACCAGCACTCTAGCACATTGGGCAGTCCATCAATGAAAAAGACAGACTTGCAGTTTGTCAAGCTTTCTTGAAAAAATAATGAGCTTTGCCTCTACTTGTAACAATAACACCATGTTTCCCCCCTAACAAACCACCATCATCTTTGCTGATCAATAAGCACTTTTTTTGTATCCCTAAAGCCCCCAACATGACAAGATATAAGAAAAACACCACCAACTAAGGTCTCTCTGCTCACTTTTTGAACTAAGGTACAGTACACCTCCATAAGAGCTGTAGCTTCCATTGAGTTTCTCTTGTCAAAGGCTTTATCTGGTCAACAATGGGTAGCATCTTTAAGTGCCACCTACTTCAATAGCCAGTCTGGGTTTCAGAAGGCACTTGAAGCTGTACAGCATTTGTAGAACAAGGTTCAGGCATTGTATGAATTTGAGAGCCTTCCAAAATATCCACACTGGATCATGCATGTCAGGGAGTTGAAAAAGCAGATGTGCTTTAGCAATTGCTTTAAATTATTCTACATGTATATATTTATAATCAAGTTGAATATATATATATATAGATTTTCAGCCCTGAGGACTGCCTAGCAGTCCCACAGACTGTACCAACATGCTACATATAGTGTAACAGACACAGTAAATAACATATGTATAAGCATAGGTACATTAAGTCAAAACTACAACTCAGGGCTCAGTGTCAAGAGCCCATGTGTAAATTACATAATTAACATAAGTAGACATCAGTTAAGATACATATATACAGAGGTAGTCATAGATGCTATAAGAGGAAATAGTGACCAATGAGACTGTGCTAGCATAAATACTATAAAAAGAAATAGTAAACAATGAGGCTGTGCTAGCATAGTATAAAGATAGGAGAAAGGGCAATCTTTCTACTGAGGATTAGAAAGGCATATACACCCCCTTCTCAGATCCCTGCTCCTTTCCCCCCCTTCTCCCACATTTCAGAAAGACACCAATAAAAGTATTGATATTTTAAAAGAATATTCAATCTTTTATCCTCAGATAGGATATTTAGCATTGACTACAAAAGTAGTCTAGTGCACCATCTTTCTGAGAACATCTCTCTCTCTCCTTTATCTTTCTTTCTCTCTGTCTTATCTTGAACAAGGCCTTGGCCCTTGCTCACAGATTGTACTCTTTATCATAATAGACTCTGGGCAGAGCTCCTTAAGATAAACAGTGACAAGAGGTTAAACCAACCTGAGCTGGGGTGACTACTGTGTTCACAAGGTTCCACAAATTTGACCAAGAAAGCTGGAGAAAGCTGTCAGCCCCTGAGTACTCAACAAGTACCATGGGGCTGAAAAGTTATTATAATGATAGTGCAAACAACTTATAGCTCAGTTTCAAGAGCTATACATAAGAAAACCTGTTGTAGATCATAGCCAGAAAATGTAATGGTAATAATGCATTATTACCAAGAGATTTACATATACAAAGTTAGGTCTACCTTCTACTGAGGGTATATGCTCATAGAGAAGGAAGAGTAAAGGCTCAGGATATAAAAGGAGGACCAGACCTCCTTGGACACTTTCCCCTCTCTGAATCATCAATAAAATAAAACTCAACAGTCTGAATACCTCTCTAGAATATTCTGGACTTTCTTCTTCTGAGATTCTCAGTCACTGGTTAATATACAATTAACCTTGGTAATTTGTTTTCTATTTAAGAAATAATCTAGTTTCCTAACTGGTCTTCACCAGTTATTTTATTTCATTGTTCATCTCCAAGGTTCAGCACTAGCACCTTTCCTCCATGACCCCCTCTGCTCCATTCTTGCTGAAGGGTTCTCAAGAAGTGTAGCAAGGTGGTAGAGGCACCACCAAGAAAATTGCATCGCATAGAGGCATGCTATGTCACATAGCAGGCCAAGATGCGATGCAATAGGTCTATTTTCCAAGGTAGGGACCTTGAAAAATGGTCCATAGTAGCACATGAAGACATGCTATGTTACATAGCAAGCTTCCATGCGATGAAAATATGTTGGCAGTGAGGATAAAAGCTGAGTGCACCAGCTTCTAGACAGCAAAGTATATAAAGGAATCTGTGTGAAGCTGTGATGATCCTGTGGACATCTACTTCTTTCCCTAGATAGGATCAGTACTCATCTGGCTCTCAGGAGAGGTTTCTATCAGGGGTTAGCTTCTTTGAGGCTAACCTCCAGACTATGATCCAAGGGGAAAGGCCCAATAAAGGGTTCCCTTTTGAACAACTAAACTTTACTAGTCTCACTGCCAACATATGTTCATCACATGGAAGCTTGCTATGTAACATAGCATGTCTTCATGCGATACTATGGACCATTTTTCAAGGTCCCTACCTTGGAAAATAGACCTATTGCATTGCATCTCAGCCTGCTATGTGACATAGCATGCCTCTATGCGATGCAATTTTCTTGGCAGTGTCTACACTGGTTACCCCCAAGTGTAGACTATGTTTAGATGACCTCTGAGAAGAGGGTTTAATGCTAGAGCCAACTAATCCTTTAACCAGAGGTGGATTAACTATGTTGCTCTAGCCAAGAGATTACTAAGGTTATCTCCTTTCTGGGGAAACCCTTAGGAATGAAAGCATAACTTCCACCCTAATCAAAGCAAGGGATGAGCTGACTGTGCTGATCTCTTAGAACTTGCTTGGGTAGTTTTTCCTGTAACTCTAGGGAAATCTCTAGAAGTCCAAGAGGCCACCTGAGGTTAAGCAAGGATGGAGGACTACCAGTCCTCTAGTGTTTGACTTTTGTTACTTTCACCTTATGAACAGTGCACTATTGAGCAGATTTCCTTAGGATAATCCTCAATGTTGTGCTGTTGTTCAATTTAGGTGTTGGTGGTAAAGGTGAGGAAAGGAAACTGGGCCCCTGAGCTAGGAGGAGGGGTTTATATACCCTGACTTCAGCTCCTTCTTCTTTAAGAAGGTATAATCTGAAACAAGGGGCTGATACCCTTGGATATATGTTTGTACTGTGTTGAGTGTTTCACTTGCTGTATTGATGTTTACTCTTCATGGCTCTTGACACTCACTGCCAAGATATTTGTATCAGATGGGCCTATCTGATGTTCTATCACCCCAAGATATGCGATGCAGTGTCAGTAGGATTAGGTGCGATGGAATTACACTGCAATATGGTGTCAGAGCATTAGATACCGATAGTAATTCCATCGCACCTAATCCTACTGACACTGCATCGCATATCTTGGGGTGATAGAACATCGGATAGGCCCATCCGATACAAATATCTTGGCAGTGACACTCTACTATTTAGATGTAACACTTATATTACACTTGATCACTATATGTATTATTTTTATATTACACCTGATTACTATGTGTAATACTTTCATTAAACTTTCTTACTCCATGTAATACTTATATTACACCTGATTACTATATGTAATACTTACATTACACTTGATTACTATATGTACTCATGACCTGTACAGTCTGTGGGACTGCTGCACAGTCCTCAGGGCTGAAAATTTTCCTATTTTTCTTAAAAAAAAAAAACTTTTACCAACTTTAGCTCTAAATGGCACTGTTTTTTTTTTTTTTTACTTCAATTCCTATATATTATTATAACAAAAACTTTTCAATTATGAGTTTTTTTAACAATTTCAAAAAAATTGGTTTGAGATGTCAAAGTGATTCATTCCAAATGAGTATATACTGATCACTTTACATATATATATATATATATATATATATATATTCTTGGTTATTCTGACCTTCTGTATTTTTTTGATAATTGTTTGTAAGATATCATTGACTGTTGGATAAGAGACTGATATCCCTGATTTTGAGATACCCAATCCAATCAAGGGGATATAAGGATTTTTTTATTTTTTGATGTCATTTATTCATCACTTTATAAAACAAGATTCTAAATATCTAATCTTATTTTCAAATCCTTCCACTTCACCTTGTCCCCCTTTCCTTTCAACACTGTCATAGGCTTTTTTATTGTGTGAGAGAGTGCACTACCAAAGGTTTGATGAGGGATTGTATTAGATTCTTTAGGAGAAGGCAATTTCATTTACCTAATTGGGTGTACAAGTTTGTATCATTTTCAAAAAGTCTGTTTACATCCAGCATAACTTATATATTGAGTCAGGACTGAAACACTTTTGTTTTTTGTGTTCCTACCTACAATTTCTCCATTGATCAGTCCTTAGATGGACGGATTTTGAATCTCTTCCTCCCAAGTATGGAATACTAAAAAAGAATGATTCAAGTACTTTTTTTTTTTTACTCTACTCATTAATGATTTCAAAAAAAAATCAATTATCAGCTTTAAAGGAAGCTAAGAAATTAATTTTTTTACAAGGACAAATAGAAGGTACAATCAATGTCCACCTTTTAGTGAACGAAAGCCTGTAACGGTCTGGAGAGAGAGTCTCTCGTAAGGAAACAGTGTGGGAAAAACTACCACACAGATGACGACCGTAAGGATGAGCTAACCTGCTCAGAGTAAAGGGATGGATACGATCCAGAAAAAGAAAACAACAGAACTCTGGAGAACAAGTCTTTATATAACATCGTAGCCATTCCTTCACTACGTCATCCCATGACATCATTTCCTTGACCATCAGAAACTCATCTCAGATCAGAACCTCGTCTTTGATCAGAAAGCCGTCTCAGACCACAACTAGAGAATCAAGTCTTATATCTCAATTCTTTTGACCCAATGTTTTTTGTTTTTTTCTTTTTTTTTTTTTTTTTTTTTTTAAAAAAAAAAATTTTTTTTTATTTTATTTTTTTAAAATGAACCCGCATTTTTCAATATACTAATTTCAAAAAAAAAAAAAAAAAAAAAAAAAAAAAAAAAAAAAAAAAAAAAAAAAAAACCGATATAAAGAGTTTCAGAATTGATTATATTTTCATCTTTTTTTTTTAAAAAAAAAAAAAAAACCGGATGTTCAAACTTACAAGTCCCAAATTAAGTCATTTAAATAACCAGCGGTAACCTCTTGAGGTGTGGCTTTGAATGCCGTAAAGGCCTACAAAAAATTGAATTAATCAAATCAGCGATAAGTTCAAATCAGGCACAAGAATAGTTAATAAAAAAAAATTTAATTTACCAGTTGTGTGAGATAAAGGTTATTGCATCCAAACTCCACAGTAACGTTTCCACCAAAGTCACAACCAGTAGTAACTAAAACAGGGATTTTTTCTTGTGGATTCGAAGCACGAGCAACCCAGCTGAATACAAGAAAAAAAGGGGGAACAAGAAAAATGCGCAAAGTAGAGAGATCAACATTGTATACCAACTTCACTTGACAATTTGTCAACCAATCAGTTTTCAGAGTGAAAAAAAAGAAAGAAACATACAGTTGATCACCGCAAACTGCTTGTGATGCGCTGAAAGATATAAGGAGAGAACAGGTTATCAATTTGGAATTTCGATATTGATCAACATGATCATATAAATAGTATCCAACATACCTGTTTAGCCAACCAGCTTGCTTAGGATCACTTCCCGAAGGATCAGTACCTGTCCAAAGGCACGCCCCGACATAGGTGTCTGTTGAATATTGCCCGCAGAGCTATCGTAGGGTATCGCATAATGATAAATCATATGTGGTCTCAGCATCAATCAGTAGCATATCCAGCATGGATGGATAAAACTCACAGCGTCTCCTCCCTTGATGATAGTGACCTGCTCGTCGTGATAGAGAGTAGGATGAGAAATTGATCGCAAGGTCAAGTACGCATCAAAGCAAAGGGCGTGTTTGACTTACTTTTCCTGTCGTATGGAATCTCAATGGAAGTTCAGGAGCTTCGGTAGACGGCGAGGCCGTCACTGGCATTTGATTCCCTCCGATCGGTGGTGCAATTGCTTGTACGGGTGTGAACGCACTCGGAGGAGGTACGTTTGAGACTACCTGGGTGTTTTCAAGCGGACTCTAATCAAACAATTTACTGGTCAGGAAACTGATGACGATCCATCAAACAAGAAGAAGAACTTGAGACTAACCCGCTTGCGATTCTTAAATTTTGGACCAGGAATGGCACTCAGCTTCGGTACCGTCGTGTTAGGTAGTACATCTGCTTTCACCACCGTTGGCGGGGTTGCGCTTGTGTTTTGCTGACCTTTATATTTCGCTACGCAAAGAGGTAATGTGGTCGTGGAGTTTTCGACGCTCTGAGCATTGGCCGTCGCAAGGAGGATCAAAGTCACAGCAAATCCTGAAGTAAGCATTTCTTTAGCGTAGTTTTGTTTTGAAAGAGGTAAAATACGAAGAGTAACAGATGATGGTTGAATGTTTGTGATTGTTCAGAGGAAGTACTAGTGTGGAGTGTGGCCAAGCAAGCCTCACTCACCTATCCAAAGATACTTGAGTTTTTAAGGTCCAGCCCAATTATCATATTTCTCATCGTACCCATCAAAAAACCTGTCAACGTAGGAATCCATCTACCGTCGGATGTTAGGCTGGGCAATGATTGACTTCGAAGACCATCAGGTCAAGATGAAATGACTCGGTAGCCCAAAGAACATAGTTGGGTCGATTACACAATAGAACTGAGTGACCGAGAGTAGGAAAGCGACTCGACCACAAACCAATAAATATATTCTGCTATGCAATCCGTTCCTCTTCATGCTCGGAATGATCCCATGGCTCAAGGTGTTCGAATCGATCGAGAGAGAGTGATGATCCGTAACGTAAACCACAGAAAAAAAAAGTGCGTCGCCTCAGCACCGAGGATCTTGAACTTTGAGGATATCCAATCCGATAAGAATGAAACTAGGCAACGAGACCATATGATCATCGTCGGGCAGTTCCATCATTTGGTAACCTTACAATCTAGGCAGACCGAGCTGTCGGTGGGTACGAAGGCACATGGTGACATAAAGCAACTCAGAGAGAGCCTGTCTACGCAGAATGAACTCGCAACCAACTCGGCTCTTTTACTGTATCTCCCACTCCACACAACAGAGCTCTTCGGTCGATGGCGTTCGAATGACGCTGACTGGGTGATTCCAGGTGATCATCGATGGGTACCCCCCACCCACATAGTCTAACACTGCATCACAACAAGTTTTATTTTAAAAAAAACAATCACCTCAGTCAAATCAAAGGAATGAGGAAGATAAATCATCCTTCACCTACCACCCCACTTGTTCGCCCATCCATTTGGACTCCAAATCCACGCCACAAGTGGGCAGTCAAGGACAGTGGACCATGCGAAGACCCAAAAAGGTAGTCGGTGGAATTCGTCCACGCTCGGCTTCCGCACCAAATCGATACGGCAGGTACGAGTGCTGCGCACATGTTTTGATAGAGTGCGAAAACAATCCTGGGTATCTAGGCGTTCGAACACACCCAAATTTAAACACCGATAAAGGATCCAGTCTTTCTCTAAGAAAGACTTGGCATCGCAAGATCAAAAAAAAAAAGATTGAATGGTCGAGTAGGGCACACCTTATCATTTTCTGCGGATTCTGGTTGTCCGAAAACACCTCTAAAAACGATAAGTTTCAGGTCACCAATGAATACGCTAAAAGTTGAAGAAGAGTCTATGCGAGACTCTTGCTTCTGTCTGGCAAGACACCTCACTAAAATTGACAATGATGATTAAGGGCACAAAGGCCAGAAACAGAAAATGGGTTCCGTTACTATCCCAAATGCCCAAGACTATCACCTGCAAGCCAGATGGGCACTGGACTTATCTAGAACTAAACTAGATATCTGGCAAGTCCACTGATGACTAGTGAAAATCCTTACCTTGCACTATCTTTGGTCAGACCAGCACAAATCCTTACCTTGCACTATCTAGTGGTCAACCCACCCTCAGAGTTTATCCTCTACTTATGATCTCAGCTCTTGGACCGCCTCAGCAAGAGTAGATAATAAGAAGTGAGGAAAGGTTCTAGCTTTGCACCTTTCAAGACCAAAGAAATAAAGAAACTGATGAATATAAAAAGACAGTGACTTTCTGATGATGAGAATGAATCAACAAACTATTTTATAATAGTAATTGACTATGAGTTCTCTTAAAAATATAGAAAGTCCAGAATATCTTTTACACTGCAGTTTCAAAAATAAATGTCCCTCCTCAGAAGTTTTTTTTTTTTTTTCATTCCCATGGGGCATTATCCGAACCCGACTTGGACCTACGTGAAATCGTCAAATCAACAGCCAGCTGTCCCATCCTCCTTTTCTGGCACCTCACATTCACATCCCTTCACCGCACCTCACCAGCATGTCGCCCAACTGCAATGCAAGCACCTCAAGGACCCCGATCAACCAAGCCAGAAACATCTCTCATCCTTACCTTCAAGCCCGAGCTCAACCCACTACATTGGTTATCTATTATAAAAGCACTTTGAATAATATAAACAATTAAGAAAATAAACAAAAAAAAAAAGAAACAATTAAATTGAATTAAATTAGAAAAACATTTTAAAAACATTGATTCAATTTTTCTTATAGTGTGATCATCATTTATATATATTTCATTTCGTTTCACACTGAAAGGCATAAAGAATTTTCTTACTTTTTTTCTTTTTCTTATCATCAACTTTAAAGAAAAACGTTTGTCATTTTTTTTTTATCTTTCGACCCTCTTAGCGAAGAACATTCACCTTGAGTCCCTTTTTTTATAAGTATTTTTAAATACTATTTTTGTTCACAATTTATGAGCCTCTTGAAAAAAAAAAGCGAACGTTTTTTTTAAATTGCAAATAAAGAAAAAAAAAGCATTGCAAAAACAGTAAAAATATAATGAGTTCCCAGAGAACATTTTTCAATTTGGAAAAAAAAAAAGAGTGTTACAAAAAAAAGAGATACACAAATAAAACGAGTTCCAAGACCTCTTCACTTGCTGTTTAATGCAATCTTAGAGTGCACCCAACACTATCTAATTGTTACCAATAATGTCAACAAGAATTCCACATTCTTTTCATCTTCAAACACCTGAACAGCTTAAGATTGAAATTGAGAGATATTCATATCATTTTTGACTGTAACTGAAACCTCCCATGGATAATCATTCTTGTAAGTCGTAGGGGGGGGGTTGCTCTTAACTCTAAGAGACTTTGAAACTGATGCTCCCTGTGGAGACTTTAATGCTCTATTACAAAGAAATCAAAACACACACACTGTGACTAAGCTAATGAAGACTATTCAACTTTCAACTACCTTCTCTATTCCCAAACAGCCAGACTAACAAGACAGACCAAAAATCAAGAACTAGACTGATAAAATGGACTGTAGGACTGATGATCTGATGACAGCTTGCTGGTCTAATTGGTGTGTTCCTCAACCAACCCAACAACTCCAACAATCTTAAAACCCTCACTAGTATATTAAAACCTAGGATAAAGATGACTTCTTTTAGAATGCTTAATAGATATAGCAGCAAAATAGATAAAGAGTAATAGAATCAAGAGCCAATACTGGTCTCCTTAAAAGAATTATAAGGGGCTGCTTAAAAATGATTGGACCACACTAACAAAAGAATGAGCTTTTCTAATCCTTCAATAAGGTGAGATGATGTGATGATTTCCATTTCCCCCCCCCTGCCAGGAGTCTCTTCCTTTATATCCTCAAGACCAAGTAAGTACAGTGAAGAGAAAATGAAAAATGAAAAAAAAAAAAAAGCGGTGTAGGTCATGTGTTAACTGCATGCATAACAGGTTGCTCTTGGCTGCGACACGCAGCTTTTGGCTATACAGTAATTTGATACTGTGGTCACAGATTGCTGAACGTTTTCCAACTTGAAATATTCAGATGATAGGCTTGTTGGATTCCAATTTCAAAAGGGTCAAAACACAAAGTCATACTTGCTGGAAATCCTCATCAATTACCACCTACCATCAAATCAATCAAACAAGCATCCATATGTGATTTTTTTTTTTTTTTTTTTTCAATATACAAGAATAAATGGGTTCTGGATGGGACCATTAATTGAATGATTGGTAACAGACATCTCAAACAAAGCCAAAGAAAAACACCCAAAGGTAAAGGAAATTGTCAAAGGTAAAAAAAGGGGGGGGGGGGGGAATTTGGTGGTTAGAAAAGCTTTTTAAAGCAAAGGATGATCATAGTAGTAAGAGCAAGGGAAACCAAATCTATTGATGCCAAAAAAAGACTAAAGGCAATTCAAAACATAATCAGACTAAAATTTCAACCTACTCAGTCCACCAGTGATGGCAAAAGTGAAGATAAGAGTGATTCAGATGTTTCCCAATCCGAAAAGGAGACCAAATCATTTGAAAAAAAATAAAAAATAAAAAATAAAACACACCCTCAGGCCTGGGCAGAAAGCCATCAACACCAGCGAAATAGAATGGACCTCAATTCTTTAAAATGAAACCTCCAAAGTCACTTGAGGTCACCACGTTTGATAGACTTTTGAAGACTAATTCTTCAATAAGCTGTCTTCTTGATGTACAATACGTGAGCGATTGGGAAAAACCCGCTACAGAGGTTCGGAAGCGATGGTCCAAAGTAGCCCACTCCTCAAGAAAAAAAAAACCTTATCCCAACCTCCCCAGAATCTCCCGCGGAGATTTTTGGAGTCAAATGCTTCTGCTGATCAGGTTTTTACAACCTCCAGCAAAGGTCAGGAAGCCCGAAAAGCTTCCGATGAGGAATTGACTCCCGATCTCCTCAGGACCTTTTCGCACATAGCCAATCGGACCTTCTAAGAAGGATCCGGTCAAAGATTTTAAAAAGATTTTCCCCAAGGGAAATCTTGTCATAGTGTACCTCTTCCTACTACCTGTACACCGTACCTCAACTACCCTGCCTCCCTTCTGTACACTCTAGATCTGATCGCATCCTTCCGTTACCACCGTTCGCAATTGAACGATCCGAATCGAAACTTAAAACCGATCCGACCTGAATTCAAAACAATCTGACCCGAATTTAAAATGATCCGATCCGAATCAATTTCCTCAATTTTGATTGTTTTTAATAAATTTATGTGTTTTAATCCAAGGAAGCCTCTGGAAACTATACGACTTACAAGAATGATCATCCATGGAGGGTTTCAGTTACAGTCAAAAATGATATGAATATCTCTCAATTTCAATCTTAAGCTGTTCAGGTGTTTGAAGATGAAAAGAATGCGGAATTCTTGTTGACATTATCGGAAGCAATTAGATCGCATTAGGTGCACTCTAAAATTGCTCTAAACAGCAAGTGAAGAGCTCTTGGAACTCGTTTTATTTGTGTTTCTCTTTTTTTTGTAACACTCTTTTTTTTCAAATTGAAAAATGTTCTCTGGGAACTCGTTATATTTTTACTGTTTTTGCAATGCTTTTTTTTTTATTTGCAATTCAAAAAACGTTCGCTTTTTTTTTCAAGAGGCTCATAAATTGTGAACAAAATAGTATTTAAAAATACTTATAAAAAAAGGGACTCAAGGTGAATGTTCTTCGCTAAGAGGGTCGAAAGATAAAAAAAAAATGACAAACGTTTTTCTTTAAAGTTGATGATAAGAAAAAGAAAAAAAAGTAAGAAAATTCTTTATGCCTTTCAGTGTGAAACGAAATGAAATATATATAAATGATGATCACACTATAAGAAAAATTGAATCAATGTTTTTAAAATGTTTCCTAATTTAATTCGATTTAATTGTTTATTTTCTCAATCATTTATATTATTCAAAGTGCTTTTATAATAGATAACCATTGTAGTGGGTTGAGCTTGGGCTTGAAGGTAAGGGTGAGAGATGTTTCTGGCTTGGTTGATCGGGGTCCTTGAGGTGCTTGCATTGTGGTTGGGCGACATGCTGGTAAGGTGCCAGAAAAGGAGGATGGGATGGTTACTGTCGATTTGACGCTTCCACGTAGGTCCAAGTCGGGTTCGGATAATGCCCCATGGGAATGAAAAAAAATAAAAATAAAATAAGAATTCTCAGAAGGGACATTTATTTATTGGGGATGCGAAGATACGTTAAGTACGGACATGCGGAGGTGGACACACAACAGGTTGATGTGGAACCTCCGCTCCCACCGGCTCCCGAGATAGGTTCTCGCCGGTGCCGCAGTCGTGCCTCGAGTGGACCCGGCCCCGGGGCCACAACATTATTTTCGAAACTGCAGTACAGGGAATTCTTAGTTACAGCTCTCAAAACTGAGCTATGAGGTGTAGTAAGAATATATTCATATTAACCTTTGCAGCTCCATGATACTTCTCAAGTACTCAGGGCCTGACAGTCTACAGTTCAAAAGTATAATTAGATTAGCCAAAAAAAGAAAAAAAAAACAGTAACAAGCGCTTGAGGAGAAAAGGGGATCAAGAACCCATATTTCCCAAAACCACCATTGGACGGAAAGTACAGCCATTGACAGCAGCGCGAGCAGGAGGAGAGATAGTGCGTTTTTTTCCCCTGACAAGATCGCTATACAGGAATTCGATGCCGGGTATCATAAGCCTACTCAGAACCAAAAGCTCAAAAGGTTATGAGACTTAGATAGCACAAAGAGGACCTCGTTAAGCTACGAGGGACACGACGTGATGAAGCGAAAGGGAGCACCTGTGGATGCGAGGAGTTTTGAGAAAAGTAGAATGGTTGAGGAGAGAAACAAAAGAGATTACAACGATTCTATAAATCGGTAAAACTCTTTGCAAACACGAGGATAGGATTGGCAGAAGAAACACAACCAAGCACAGCAAAAAGTGAGAGGAACGAACTGCGCATAACATTCTGTGCATGACAAAAGAGAAGAAAAAAAGCGACGTAATTGAGGTTATTCTTCATAAAAGCGTCATTATCATCAGAATCTCGTGTGATAAAAGTATGGTCTGCTTTTTGATCAACGCACCACACGAATGCCGAACATGTCACGTTCTCTGTACCAATTTATATTTGCTCGATGGAGTTGTTTAGGTTTTTTATTTTAGTTTTTTTCCAATGCGAGAACATCAAAGTAACGTACTTTCAGATTTGATGGACCAAAGGTGTCAAAGTTATAGGGTTATCATTAGACACAATTCACGAGCTGTAGGCGTAGACAAACGGCAATCTCTTCATGCCTCGATCAGCTGTTCATACAACTTTCATTTCATAAAGGTACGAGACTGGTAAGGTGATTAATTTGACGATTGAAGAAAGCTGAAAAAAGAGAGGACTGGTGAAAAAGTGGATTTCAGAAAATGGTCAGATTGGGTTTAATATGCTCGAGTGTGATTAAAAGTTATGAGGTTTTTATTTTTTATTTTTTTCCATATGAGGTGTTTGAGTTGGGGCAAGGACAAAGCTGTTTGTATAGAGATACACGAATAGCACTCTGATTCTCCTTTCTCATCGAATTGAGAATCAGACCAAGTCCTCCTTATCGTCCCATCTCAGCAATGTCAATGTTTCTTTAGTCTGACTGCTTTTCTTTCTAGACTTTCTTTATTTAATCTCCTCTTTCTCATTTTGATCCCTGCGCAAGCATGTCAGCTTCTCTTCGAGCCTTTGCCTTGAATCTTTGTCTTTGACCTTCGTGCTCGCAGTACTGACTGTCCTGCTCGGACTAGGCACTTTATTCAAGAGCACTCTTGACTCCACTGAGTCTTTTCAAAAGGCAACAAAACAAGGGATGGATGACAAAGCAGACGCAGGTACACCTTGTCGGTTCAAAAAACATGTATGCGAAGAGCTCAACCAATCACTTTTGAAATCCTTCCTAGAGCTCATTATGTAATTTGGTGGACTACTTACTGGTGAGACAGACGACATCATTAGTCAAAGTCAAGCCAAGATTCAGTGTGAATTGTACTGATCCAAGACCGCAAGTGAGCACACCAAATATCCAGGCGAGCGTATTAAAACATTGGCTGTCTTGATTCTGCCAGGACCTGCGGAACACCCTGGGTCAATCTTCGAAAGCTTCGCTGCATCTAAGCAAGGGTATGCTGTCTGAGCTGCCCTTAGCACGAACGTCAAGACAAAGACCATAATGACCTCATGTCAGAGCTCCCCTACGGCACGACCCAACTCTTTCACAAAACCAAAACATACGTATCACATCTATACGGAAACACGAATCCGATCGTCGCCCTGACATATCTGCGGTAGCACACTTCTGCGGGTCCCTGTTGAAGCCGGTCAAGTATCAAAGTCTGACATTTGCGTATGAGATGCGCAGGGAATTTTTAATGCCGTAAAAAGAGAAGGAACATGTCGGCTCGTACAGTAGGACTCGCTTTGAAACTTTTCAGAGGAAGCTTATTTTACTCGTTCAAAGCAAGAGAGATAAGAACACACCATGGTTGCTTCGAAGTACGGCTGGTGATGTGGCAAAAGTTTTTTTCTCCTTCCCAATCTCATCAATCTCTATTAAACACCCTCATCTTTTGCTTTTCTTTTCTTTCCCCTCTGAGAAACAAAAAAAAAAAAAGCCATCAGATCCAACTTTTTTTTTACGACGTCATACTCATTGATAATCTATAAGATGAATTTCTTTCGAGCTTTTTTCCTTGCCTTCAGTATGCTCTTTATGAGTACATTTGCTGCAGTTTGTCCCATCAAGCGATCAGGTTTTTCCGGCCTAAGTTTTGGTAATTGGGAAGGTAACCTTGATGGTCACGAAGCTTGTATGACAGATATAGCTCAGGACACGGATCACTTTTCAGGTCTTTAATTTATCTAGCGTGTGAGTGTTCTTTCACCTTTTTTTTTTTTTTTTTTTTTTTTTTTT